>PVJS01047449.1:0-15441 GCA_004027185.1 Glis glis
AAAAAAAAAAAAAAAAAAAAAAAAAATTCCTATTTGTTAGGAGAAAATTTAGGGACTTACTGTCAGGGCAGAGAATAATTTTCTTTCTTTCTCTTGCCTTTTTTTTTTTTTGCCATGGACCCATTTGTCAGTCTATGAAACTTATGGATCCCTTTTAAGACCGATATATATGTATACGACATATAATTGTAAAGAAAACCAATTGCATTAGAATTCAGCATGCATTCTCAACAGGGGTGTTACTTCCTGCCAACAGGGGGAAAATCTTACTCTTTTATGTATAAAGTGCAGATAAACTTACGGTATGTAAACAGATGACATTATATCTGTGGTATTAACATTGAATGGGGAAAGAGGATCTATTAGGAGAAACATGTCTAAAAAGATTCCTGGAGCAGCAATAAATAAAAAGGCTTGGGAAACACTGAGACATATTACCAAAAAAAAATATATATATATATTTTTTTTTTGTGTGTGTGTGTGTGGCACCGGGGATTAAACCCAGAGGCATTCTACCTCTGGGGTAATATACCCCCAGCCCTATTTTTTATTCTTTATTTTTGAAACAGGGTCTCACTAAGTTGCGGATGGCCTCACTAAGTAGCTGAGGCTGGCCGCAAACCGAGATCCTCCTGTCTCAGCCTCCCAAGTACTGGGATTACAAGCGTGCGCCACCACACCCGGCTCAAAAATATATTTAAAGCATGGTTTATAGACTAACATATGTGCTTCTTGATGAACACATTAAATAATAAGATCTAGTAATGGGCTTAATAACTACTGTAACTTAGAAGTAGCAATAAGTGTAATTTTTTTTGGTAGTACTGGGGATTGAACCCAGGGGCATTCTATCTCTGAGCTATACCCCCAGCCCTATTTTATTTTTTATTTTGAAACACAGTCTCACTAAGTTGCTGAGGGCCTCACTAAGTTGCTGAGACTGCCCTGGAACCTGCCATCCTCCTGTCTCAGCCTCCCAAGTACTGGGATTACAGATGTGCACCTCCGTGCCCAGCTCAGGGTAAACTGTTTCTTGAGATTCAGCAACAACAGTAATGTGATGGGAAAACAACTGTGATTTCTGTTGGTGACAAAGTCACAGATGCAGCTGAAACTACTATGGTTTGTTGCCTGCATTCATCACTGAGGGAAATGGCCAATTTCTGCTGGAGGTTAGTGAAAATGAAGATGCAATTCTTTTCTCATGCAAGTTCATAGACTCCCTGAACTCTATTCATGGATCTTTTGAGGTAGGTGCCCCCCAGGTGAAGCGCTCCTACATTGGAGGCACCAGTGTCTTCCCAAGCACCCAGGCTTACAATTCCAGAGTCACCATCGACTTCTCTCCGCAACACCCCACGTCCAGGTGACGGGCATCCTACTGACCCACCTCTGACACCCACCCGTCTTCCCAGGGCTGCTGCCGCCTGCGGTACAGTGGCTGTGGACTGCTTCCTAGCCAATTCTTGCCTTTTGCCACCCCCACACACCTATCAATCCACATTACCTTGGTTAGATTAATACTGACTTCCTTTTCACTCCCAATTTAGAAACACAGCCTACAAAATCAAGTTCAGACCCTCACCCTTGGCTTCAAAGCCTTCCATGGTAAGAATCACCTTTCCAGCTTCCCCCTCCATGATTCCCTATTTGCAAATTGAACTCCCTCCGGTCTCTTGAAACTCTTTCCAACCTACTGTCTACTGCTACCTGTCCACCCTCACCCTCACTTCAAGTCTCTCTCAAGCAGCATCTGCTTAAACATCCCTCCTTCAAACTAAGGTCATTAGTCTCCTTTCTTTCTTTCTTTTTTTTTTTTTTTTTTTTTGCGGTACCGGGGACTGAACCCAGGGGCATTCTACCTCCGAGCTACACCTCCAGCCCTATTTTTATTCTTTATTTTGAAACAGGGTCTTACTGAGTTGCGGAGGCCTCACTAAGTAGCTGAGGCTGGCCGTGAACCCGGATCCTCTGGTCTCCGCCTCCCAAGTACTGGGATTACAAGCATGTGCCACCAGGCCTGGCTCTTTAGTCTCCTAAAAAGCATTTTCTCGAGCCGGGCCTGGTGGTGCATGCTTGTAATCCCAGTATGTGGGAGGTGGAGACCGGAGGATCTGGGTTCGCGGCCAGCCTCGGCTACTTAGTGAGGCCCTCCACAATTTCGTGAGACCTGGTTTCAAAATAAAGGATAAAAATAGGGCTGGGGGTGTAGCTCGGGGGTAGAATGCCCCTGGGTTCAATCCCTGGTACCACGAAAAAAAAAAAAAGTGTTTTCTCTGGTTAACTCTTCTTTATCATGGCACTCTAGCGCCCCCTTTTGTTCATTGCAGGTCTGAGCATTGCGTTTTGTTTTATTTGTTTTGGTTTGGTTTGGTTTGGTTTGGTTTGGTTTGGTTTGGTTTTGTTTTGTTGGTGCTAGAGATTGAACCCAGGGACATTCTACCTCTGAGCTATACCCCCAGCCCTATTTTTATTTGGAAACAAGGTCTTGCTAAATTGCTGAGGCTGGTTTTGAACCTGCGATCCTCCTGTCTCAGCCTCCCAAGTACTGGGATTCCAGGCATGTGCCCCCACACCTGGCAAATTTTTAAAAAGAAAGTGGTTTTGTTGTTGTTGTTGTTTTCCCAAACCCCTTGTAGAAAATTTGGGAATTATTTTTCTAAAAAAGAGAGGGTGGGAGGCTGAAACTGGAGGACCGCAGGTTCAAGGACAGCCTTAGCAATTTAGTGAGGCTCTCAGCAACCTAGTGAGACCCTATTTCCAAAAAAGAAATAAAATCGGTCTGGAGGTAGAATGACTCTGAGTTCAATCTCCAGTGCCAGTGCCACAAAAAATAAAAAATAAAGCAGGGTGTGGGTTCCAATTCAAGTCTTGCTAAAATCCAGGGACTGTGTTACTGAAGAAGAAGAGGTGAACATGGGGGAACAATGAGCAGTCTCTGCCAGTCTTTCATCTCTGCTTCTCTCCACAAGTTGGTTCTTTTTTTTTTTTTTTTTTTGGCAGTACTGGGGATTGAACCCAGGGGCGTTCTACCTCCGAGCTACACCCCCAACCTGATTTTTTTAATTCTTTATTTTGAAACTGGGTCTCACTAAGTTGCGGAGGGCCTCACTAAGTAGCTGAGGCTGGCCGCGAACACAGATCCTCCCGTCTCAGCCTCCCAAGTACTAGGATTACAAGCATGTGCCACCATGCCTGGCTGGTATTTTTCTCCTCTCTGTAGACCAAGCTTCTCTGTTTGTAGTTTCTGACCCTCACACTTTCTAGGGTGATCACAATGTCAACTCTTAGCCCAACTCCAAGGTTTTTTCAGTTCCAAAGTAGCCCGCTCAGCTTGTGTGTGTGTGTGTATGTATGTGTGTGTGTGTTTGTACTGGGCATTAAACCCAGGGGCCCAGGGGCATTCTGAGCTATACCCACAGTCTTCTTTCTTTCTTTTCTTTTCCTTCCTTCCTTCCTTCCTTCCTTCCTTCCTTCCTTCTTTCTTTCTTTCTTTCTTTCTTTCTTTCTTTCTTTCTCTTTCTTTCTACTGGGGATTGAACCCCAGTACAAAAAAGCTATACCCTCTGCCCTGTTTTATTTTTTTATTTCGAAACACGGTCTCATCAAATTGCTGAGGCTGACCTTGAACCTGAGATCCTCCTCTCTCAGCCTCCCAAGTACTCTATTTTATTTTGAAACAGGGTCTTCCTAAATTACCACACACTGCTGGCCTTGAAACTGTCTCAGCCACCAAGGACTGGGATTACAGGGGTGTGCCACTGTGCCCTGCTCAGCCTCTGTGTCTTAATTCCAAATTCCTAAGAGAATATTCGCTAGATCCTTCCTGGGTCAGGTGATGACCACCTCAACTCTGAGCCAGTCTTCTGTGGCCAGGGGCAGGGCAAGGTGCTCCTTTTAGGATGGGATGGAGCAGTTGTCTAAGAGGGGGGTGGGGTGCAAGTGTCTGGTAAGCCCTCTTTTCAGCCTTCCCTAGGACCACGCCTCTGCTGCTGGTGCAGGCATCTGCTTGTCCTTAGGCCCGGGAGCATTTTGTTCATATCTTCAACCCAGAGCTCAGCCACTACCTGGCATACTGATGTAAAATGAACAATCCAGTTTAGTCCTTAACTTTTTTTTTTTTTTTTTGCAGTACGGGGGATTGAACGCAGGGGCGTTCTACCTCCACGCTACGCCCCCGACCCTATTTTTTATACTTTATTTTGAAACCGGGTCTCACGAAGATGCGGAGGGCCTCACTAAGGAGAGAGAGAGAGAGAGAGAGGGAGTGAGAGAACTGAGGCTGGCCACGAACCTGGATCCTCCGGTCTCCACCTCCCAAAGTACTGGGATTACAAGCGTGCCCCACCACACCCGGCTCAGTTTAGTCCTTAACTTTACACAGGTTGAGTGCTTGACAAACTTGCTGAGTAAGAAGGCCCCAGGGACACCACAAGAACCCAGGCCTTCTGACTCCCAGTGGCTGAAGCCATCTCCCAGAATGACCTGGCTGGAGTTCCTCTGCCCCATGTTGAGCGCTTGCTCTGCCTGCGCCCCTGCCCGGGACTGCATGTGGCCCGCGAGGGTCCCAGCCTGGGAAACGCTGGCTGCACCACTCAGCCCATTTCCGCCTCGGCCTCCTGCCACAGCTCCAAGCTGGACCCTGTGGCGATCCCATCCCTCATGGAGCTGGGCCGGGCAGCAAGGAAAGGCAGGACTAGCTCCTGGGCTACCTGTCCTGAGCTGCTCCCGGGGAGGGCCCAGCCAGGGAAAAGAGCGAATGCCTCTCCTCCACACTGTCCGACTCCCGAGCCCCCAGGACCTCTCTCCCCAGCTCCCTCTTGCCTCACTGGGCTTGCGCTCTCATGCAGGCCTCCAACCCTCTCTGGCAGTCCCGGGGCTCCACTGCTGTGTCTTCGGGAGGCCGTTTCCGCTGCCCATCTTGCAGGCATGAGGTTGTTCTAGACCGACATGGTGTCTACGGCCTGCAGCGAAACCTGCTGGTGGAGAACATCATTGACATTTACAAGCAGGAGTCCTCCCGGTGAGCTGTCAGGCCTCTTGCCTCTCCAAAGGGCAGGGCTTGAGACTCAGCCCAGGAAGCCATGGGGCCAGAAGGGAGGGACAGAAACAAGCCACCTGCCTCTTCAGTCTAGAGAGGAGAATACTGGACCGCAGGGGGAGAGGCTTGCCCCAGGTCACCCAGGGAAGGTGGCCTCTGATTCCCCGGCCCATGCTTCGCCTTCGCCCTCTCCTCCAGGGGTGGGCCGGCAGTCCACCAGCGAGGTCCTTGGCCTTGCCAGCCCTCCATGACCTCCTGTCCCACGGGACAGCCCTGCCCCTGGAACACAGACTCTTCTTGGATCCAGGCCACCTCTACCTCTTAGTTCTATCTCTTCCCCAACCTAAGAGCACTGTGGAAGTCACTGAGCCACCAGCCACAGCACTGGCTGCAGGGGCAGAGAAGGTGGTGGCGGTTGGTGGAGGCTGAAGAGAGGGTACAGGCTTGGGGCCACCTCCCCTGGGTCTGGCCCCTGAGCCCGGCTGCCACCCTGCCCGCTCCCCCTAGGCCGCTGCACTCCAAGGCGGAGCAGCACCTCATGTGCGAGGAGCATGAGGAGGAGAAGATCAACATCTACTGCCTGAGCTGCGAAGTGCCCACCTGCTCTCTCTGCAAGGTTTTCGGTGCCCACAAGGACTGCGAGGTGGCCCCGCTGCCCACCATTTACAAACGCCAGAAGGTATCCAGCAGTGGGGAGGGGCTTAGGGCAGGGTCGCCTCTTACTCCCCGGGGTTATAAAGTCTAGCAGATCAGAGCTGAAGTCCCCGCGCTGTGCTCCACTGGGCGTGTGGCCTTGAGTATGTTCCATGACCTCTCTGGACCACACTCTCTTCACTTGTAAAGCAAGGGAAGATGCTTGCTTTGGAGAGTTGCTATAAGCACAAAATTAAATAATGGGTGAAAGCAGAGACTTCAGTGTGGAGGACTAGATACGCTCCAGGGCCTCTCACTATCACACAACTAATTTCTGCAGAAAACATTATTTTATTTTATTGTTTGGTAATGGGGATTGAACCCAGGGGAGCTCTACCTCTGAACTCTACCTCGAGCCCTTTTTATTTTTTATTTTTTTTGTGGGATTGAACCCAGGGGCATTCTACCTCTGAGCTACACCCCCCAGCCCTGTTTTATTCTTTATTTGGAGACAGGGTCTCACTAAGTTGTGTAGGACCTCACAAGTTGCTGAGGCAGGCCGCAAACCTGTGATCCTCCTGTCTCAGCCTCCCAGGTACTGGGATTACAAGTGTGTGCCACAACACCTAGTTTTATTTTTTATTTTAAAATCGGGTCTTAGCCAGGTGTGGTGGTGCATGCCTGTAATCCCAGTACCTGGGAGGCTGAGAGAAGAGGATCACAAGTTTCAAGAACAGCTTCGGCAATGTAGGGAGACTTTCAGCAACCTAGTGAGACCCTGTTTACAAACAAACAAATAAAAATAAACAAATGAATAAATAAAATAAAGAGCTGGGGGTATAGCTCAGAAGTAGAATGCCCCTGGGTTTGAGCCCCAATGCCAAAAAATAAAAAAAAAAGGTCTTACCTGAGGTTGGCCTTGAACCGGCGATCCTCCTGTCTCAGCCTTCCAAGTACTAAGATTACAGGCATGTGCCACTGTACCTGTCTAGAAAGCATAATTTAAAAATTAGATGATCGGAGCCAGGTGTGGTGGTGTAGCCTGTAATCCCAGTACTTGGGAGGCTGAGACAGGAGGATCACAGGTTCAAGGCCAGCCTCAGCAATTTAGTGAGGCCCTCCACAACTTGGTGATACCCTGTTTCCAAATAAAAAGTAAAATAGGGCTGGGGGTGTAGCTCAGAGGTAGAATGCCCCTGGGTTCAAACCCCAGTACCAAAAAAAAAAAAAAGAGATTCGTCTGGAGCCAGGTGTGGTGGCACAGCCTGTAATCCCAGTACTTGGGAGGCTAAGACAGGAGGATTTAAGGTTCAAGATCAGCCTCAGCAAATTAGCAAGGACCTCAGCAACTTAGACTGTTTCAAACTAAAAAATAAAATAGGGTTGGGGGTATAGCTGTGTAGCTCAGAGGTAGACCTCCCCTGGGTTCAATCCCCAGTAACACACACACACTTAGATTGGTTGGCACACAGGAAGTAAAGTGTGAGGGTGGGTAAGGAGGTAAGAGTGAGCAGAAAACAGAACCCTTTGTGGCAAGCACAGAAAAGGCACCATTTCCCAGAGGGCTAGTGCTGGCAATATCCCTGAGCTAGAGGGAAGAGGCTCTGCCTCCAAACGCCCAAAGGTGGGAAGGTTGCATCTAAGACTCCCAAGACCCCAGGTTCAACTGGAACCCTGGTGCTAACGTGATCAACGTCACCACTTTGCCTTTGAGGTGCTCAGCCTCCCAAGTACTGCGGTTACGAGCATGCACCACCATGCCCTGCTGAGGATCGCAGTTTCCAAGCCAGTTTCAGCAACTTGGTGAGGCTCTCAAGAACTGAGCGAGACCCTGTTTCGAAACAAAAAAATAAAAAAGGGCTGGGGGTGTAGTTCGGAGATAGAAGGCCCCTGGATTCCATCCCCAGTGCCACACACGTGTACGCGCATGCAGGCACGCACACACACACACACACACACACACACACACAAATTAGCTTACAATTGAAAAGACGCAAAGAAATGTACTCTGTGAGTTAAGTCAGTACAAACAAAAATGACAGTTTAGACCCTCAAGGAATTCAGAGGTTAGAATTATTAAAGAATAGAAAGTCACTATATGAATAAAACGTTTTTTAAAGGATGGAATTTTTTTTTTTTTGGTACAGCGGATTGCACCCAGGGGCATTCTACCTCCGAGCTACATCCCCAGCCCTATTTTTTATCCCAGCCAAAGGATGGAATTTTTAAAAAATCAATAATAGAATATAAAAATGGCCTGGCATGGTGATGCATGCCTGTAATCCCAGTACTTGGGAGGCTGAGATAGGAGGATCACAGGTTCACAGCCAGCCTCAACTTAAAAAAGGTCCTCAGCAACTTAACGAGACCCTGTTTCAAAATAAAAATAAAATAGGGCTGGGGGTGTAGCTTGAAGGTAGAATGCCCCAGGGTTTAATCCCCAGTACCACAGAAAAAAAAATCCATGGCATAAATAGATAGATAGATAGATAGATAGAGATATAGATATATAGATATATCCAGCTTGACCATGGATATTTTACAAAGAACCAAATAGAGCTTTTAGAAATTAAGTAAGCCGGTTGTGGTGACTCATGCTTGTAATCCCAGTACTTGGGAGGCCGAGACAGGAGGATCACAGGTTCAAAGCCAGCCTCTGCAACTTAGTGAGGCTCTCAGCAACCTAGTGAGACCCTGTTTCCAAATAAGAAATAAAATCAGGCTGTGGACATAGCTTGGAGGTAGAATGCCTCTGGGTTCAATCCCCAGTACCAGAAAAAAAAAAAGAAATTAAAGTATAATTGTTGAAATAAAACAGTCAATGGACTAATTAAGTGATAGATTTCTTTTTGTGTGTGTGTGCCACCATGCCTGGCTCTAAGTGATAGATTTCTCTAAAGACAGAATTAGTGAACATGACAAGAAGACTGAGAACAAACAACCCCCCCCAAAAAAACAGAATGTAGCTCTGGCAGGTGAGAAGGTTGAGGATGAGAAAGTCTATCACAGCCTTATTGGGCTTCCAGATGAGAAAGTAAAAAAAAAAAATAGAGAAGAGACAATATCTGAACGGATATCACTAAGAATTTTTGAGAATTGATGGAGGACATGAATCTACAGATAAAGCATCTGTCCCAGGGCCCAGCACATGGTGGATACTGGAGAATGTCTATTCCTTTCTCATGTGGTGGTGGGAACTTCTAATCCCTTCTAGAATCCATAGAATAAGTTTCCATTTTTTTTTGTTTGTTTGTTTGTTACTGGGGATTGAACCCAGAGGCATTCTACCTCCAAGCTACACCCCCAGCCCTTTTTACTTTTTATTTTGAAACAAGACTTGCTATGTTACTGAAGGTCTCCCTAAATTGTTGAGGCTGGCTTCAAACCTCTGATCTTTCTGTCTCAGCCTCCTAAGTACTGGGATTACAGGTGTGCGCCACCATGCCTGGCTCCATACTTCTTGAATGGCTTCTAGGTCTCTGTAGATGCTTTGACTGAGGGAGCCGTCTTCTCTGCAGCCTTGGCTGGGGTGAGAGGGGTATGCTGCAGGCCAGGTCCTCTAGCTCTAAGAGCTGGCTCATGTGTGTGGCAGAGCGAGCTCAGCGATGGCATCGCGATGCTGGTGGCAGGCAATGACCGTGTGCAAGCAGTGATCACACAGATGGAGGAGGTGTGCCAGACCATCGAGGTGAGCCTTGGCTGGGACGGAGGAGGGGGCAGAGACTGGCCGGCCTAGAGACCCTGAGCTCCAGAGAGAACTGCTCCTCTCTGGCCTCTGGTCAAACTGGCCTGAACGTTTCTGGGTTCCTGGAAGTGGTAGGGTGGGGTGGGGTAGTGAACTCAGGGGCCCACTAACTCTGCAACTTTGGACCAGTTACTTAGCTTCTCTGTGCTTTGGTTTTGTTTTTTATTTATTTTTTTTTATTTTTGGCGGTACTGGGGATTGAACCCAGGGGCATTCTACCTCCGAGCTACACCCCAGCCCTATTTTTTATTCTTTATTTTTGAAACAGGGTCTCACTGAGTTGCAGAGGGCCTCACTAAGTAGCTGAGACTGGCCGTGAACCCGGATCCTCCGGTCTCAGCCTCCCAGGTACTGGGATTACAAGCGTGCGCCACCACACCCGGCTGGTTTTGATTTTTAACTACATGAAATAGCAATGATGATAATGATATAGTAGTGGATACCTTATTGTGAATTGAACGAAATAATGCAAATCAAAGCCAGGGCCAGGGATGTAGATAGCACCCTGTGAAGGTACTTTGAAATGTCATGTTCTTACTGTTACTGAAAAGATCTGGGCTGGATTCTGGCTGTGCCTCTAACTCAGGTGTAACCATGGTCAGGTTACTTTCCTTCTTGGCCCTGTGAGTTCTCTTGACAGGGAGTGGGACAAGTATCCTGCTCTCCCATCTATGGGGGTCTCAGCCAGGCCTTCCCTTAAGCTCCCTCCCGGTCTTTCAGGACAACAGCCGCAGGCAGAAGCAGTTGTTAAACCAGAGGTTCGAGACCCTGTGCGCGGTGCTGGAGGAGCGCAAGGGTGAGCTGCTGCAAGCGCTAGCCCGGGAGCAGGAGGAGAAGCTGCAGCGCGTCCGCGGCCTCATCCGCCAGTACGGAGACCACCTGGAGGCTTCCTCTAAACTGGTGGAGTCCGCCATCCAGTCCATGGAAGAGCCGCAGATGGCGCTCTACCTGCAGGTGGGCCCCGGGGGAGGATGGCAGCCCCGCGTAGTGGCTGAAGTCAGGGGGGCCCAGGCACCTGGAGACCCAGGTTCAAGTCTTATCTCTTGCACCGACTTGCCCCCACGACCCTGGACGAGTCGCCTCCTCCGCCTCGTTTTCTCCTTAACGAATTGGGGTACGCATTTCCACCCGCCCCGCAGGACTGTGGTGAGAATCTGAAATGGGGCTTTGCGCTTACGCTCACCCCCTTTTCTTCCTTGCAGCAGGCCAAGGAGCTGATCAATAAGTGAGTAGGCAGCGCGGGAAGGGGAAGGAAGGGCCCCGCGGATTCTTCTGGCTCGGGGAGGGGCTCCGGGGGCCTCGCCAGCTGAGCCGCTGTGGCCCCCGCAGAGTCGGGGCAATGTCGAAGGTGGAGCTGGCGGGACGGCCGGAGCCAGGCTACGAGAGCATGGAGCAGTTCTCCCTGAGCGTGGAGCACGTGGCTGAAATGCTGAGGACCATCGACTTCCAGCCGGGTGAGGGAGCCAGGGAGGGCGGGACTGCGCGCCCAGGCCCCCGTGCGGGGCGAGGTGGGCACGGCCGCCGCGGCTCCACCTCACCTGGTCTTCCTTCGACCCAGGCGCTTCCGGGGAGGAAGAGGACGAGGAGCTGGCGTTGGACGCGGACGAGGGCAGCGCAGGGCCAGAGGAGGAGCGTCTGGACGGGCCCGAAGGTGAGAGCGGCGAGGGGCTGGGGCGGGGCCGGGCTGGCACTCCTGTGTCTCCTCCAGTGACTGCCCTCCCTGCGGCTCGCTAGCGTACCGCTCCTTTTAAGTGCCACCCAACCCCGATCCCGGAGCCGCGGAGGAGCGCCCCCTAGCGCGTAAAGTACGCGTTCATTCCCACCGTCCTTCCCTCGGGAGCTCTGGGAGACCAGGCTGGGTCCGCAGGTAGTGGCGAAACCCCAGTAGCTGGGGAAAGGCCTGAGCTGGGCTTCGGGGTGTTTCGTTCCTTTTTGGAGCACACGTCCACCGAACTTTCTTTCCCCGGCGCAGGCCTGCACTGACCCGAGCCCTGGTCGGGAGCCCGCGCGCCCGGGACCTGGCGCCAGGGCGGTGGAGGACCACGCGGAGACCACCGCGCCACCCAGCGCGGTGCCCCGCCCCAGGGAAGGGCCTCAATAAATGCCTTTTGAGTCCCAGACCGGAATCTCCTTTCGCCGCCCACTCCCCCAGTCTTGGCTTCCGGGGCGGCCTTGCCACCATCCCGCCCTTCCCAGGCCTGAAACCATTTGGGGGGTGAAAGTGAAATGAACCCCCATCGGGCACCTCCTTGATGGCAAGCGCAGACTTGTGAGCCCAGTGCCCTGGGAAGAGGGTCGAGGGTGGCGTAGCGGTGCCGGGACCTCAGTTCCGGGATTTGGAAGTGGGAGGCGATGGAACCCCCCCGAGACCTGGCTGAAAGCCGTTCCCCGCCCCTCAGCATCTGGGCTCGGGCGGCCCCACTCTCTCACGGGTTCCCTGCTGTGCTTGCCAATGCCCCTACGACAGAAGCCAAAGGCTCTTCAGCGCTTTTATTAAAAAGTAACCACGCGGAGCGTGCTCAGAGCGTCTCTGGGCACCGCGGGACTGGATCAGTTCGGGCCGCGCACCTTCCAGCCCCGGGTGGGGAAGGGGGTCAGGTTCTCGTGGATCACTTGCCCACCGAGTCGAATATGATGCGGTTCTGCTCGGCGCGCTCCCGTTGGCTCTGCGTCCGGGCCAGCTCCAGCAGGGTCCGCAGCAGGTGGAATGTGAGGTCAATGGACAGTGGAGGGTCGTCCCGTCGCGGCCGCTCGCCGGCAGCCCCGGATCCCCATCGGGCGGGCCCCGAGCGGCGTGGAAAGCGCTCCGCCAGCAGCAAGAGGAGAGCGCGGGCCCCGCCGCCCTGGCTCCGCGCCACCGGGCTCCAGCGAAGACTTGGGTCCTGGACCCCTGCCGCCTCCGCCGGGCTCCACTGGCTGCTCCCGGGACGCAGCAATGCCAGGAGCAGCATCGCCATCAGCAGTGCCGCGCGTCCCGCCGGCCTCATGGTGCCGCCGGCCCTGGACACACAGGGGCGGCGCAGGGTGAGATGCCTGGGGCAGCCGCAGGTGGCGCGATCCCCTACCGCGTACGCCCAGCGCCCTGGCTGGGGCCCTCGGGCGGGCTGCTGCCCGGTGCCCAAGCCTGCCCTCCAGCCCCAGCCGCTGCGCCGGTCCAGTGCCACCCCTCTCCCTTCCTCCCTCCTGGCGGGTCGGGGCGGGTGGGCTGAGCGCTGAGTCGTGGTGCGGAGGGAATTGGGACCGTCGCTCCCAGCCACTCACAGTTTGTCGGAGAGCGTCTGCCGGTGCAAGACGGAGCTCCGGTCTCTGCACCTCGGGGCGGGCTGAGGGAGCCTTGGGAAATACGGGGTCTGTCCCGGGACCGCCGCCAGCCTTATATAGCGCCAGGACAGCTCCGGCTGACGTCAGCGAAGAACATGCACTGACTGTAGAAGCAATGACAGCAGCAGCTTCGGGTCCAGCGGTTGCGAGCCCCCGGAGCGGTTGCGAGCCCCCGGAGCGGCGCACCTCGGAACAGTAGACTTCATGTCCCTGGGGCTGGTGCAGGAAGCAGCGTTGGACGCGGGAGAGAGACAAGCCGGCTGGGCCATAAAGATTGCTCTGGGACTCATGAGAGTCCATCGCCCCGCTTAGAACAGCCAGCCGAGACGAGGGCCGGTCCCAAGACCAGGCCAATCCTGGGTTTCCTGAAGGGAGGACCGTGGGGACTGTCCATGGTGCTGACCCTGTCCTCCGCCACCTAGAACCCAGCAAGAACTCCGGGAGAACGCTATGCTCCTCAGACTCTGTCCCTGGCTTCAGCTATCAGGTCCGCAAATTGAGGCAATCAGGAGAGCGCCACTGGCACTCAGCCAACACTACCTAGAACTAAAACATCCCAGAATTCTTGACCTTATTATAGCCCCCAGAACCTAAATTCTATAGTTCTCTGACTGAGGCATCAGATACAGGAGGCTCTCTGGCTTTCATACCACCAAAGGTTGCTCCATCTGTTTCTGAGTTTGCCCAAAGTGGAAGTTTAGCAAATGGCAGATTTTCTCCTGGAATCATAACAGCAGTATTAGTATGCTTTTGACCTTCCAGTTAATATCACTAGGTAGGAATTAAGGAAACTTGGGTTTAAGTTTCTAGTCTGTCACCAACTCCTGGTGTGAACAGGTCACCTCACTTCTATATCTGCATTTGTGAAAGAAGACTGGGTTTGGAGGGCAGAGGCTTCTTTCCAGCTATGGATTTTTTTTTTTTGTAGTTTTCTGTTGGCTCTTAGTCATGACCTCTGCAGGTTCCATTATATAATTAATAACATATTTACTGAGGCATCATTAAAAGAGTTTGTGGGGTACAAAAGAGCACTAGGAAGGGCTGGAGTAACAGATGTGTCTATGAAAAGTAGGGATGAGTGACATTTGTTGGGATCTGGGTGTAAAGTTGACAAGGTCATAGGGTTCAACAAATATTGATGGAGTACATAATATGGAGTGGGGATAAGATTACACTCATGTGCCATATAACAATACTTAAGTCAATGACAGACCACACACACATGGTGGGCCCATGAAATTATAATGGAGCTAAAAATCTCCTATCACCTAGACATAGTAGCTGTTGTAACATCATAGTGCAACACATTACTCGTGTGTTTGTGGTGGTGCTGGTGGAAACAAACCTACTACATGGCCAGTGGTCTAAAAGTATAGCAGGGACAATCATGTACATAAAACTTGACAGTGACAATAAACAACAAATGACTAGTTTATGTATTTACTATATTTTTAAATCATTATTTTATTTTTTTTGTACTGGGGATTGAATCCAAGGGCATTCTACCTCCAAGCTATAGCCACAGCAAACCCAAAGGCATTCTACCTCCGAGCTATACCCCCAGCCCATTTATTTATTTATTTATTTATTTATTATTATTTTTTATTGGAGATTGAACCCAGGGGCATTCTACCTCTGAGCTACACCCCCAGCCATATTTTTATGTTTTATTTTGAAACAGGGTCTAAGTTGTGGAGGGCCTCATGAAGTTGTTGAGGCTGGCGTGTGCCTGCGATCCTCCTGTCTCAGCCTTCCAAGTACTGGGATTACAAGTGTGTGCCACCATGCTTGGCTCTATTTTTTTTAATTTTGAAATGGGGTCTTGCTAAGTTGCTGAGGGTCTCATTAAGATCCTGAGGCTAAAGCCGGGCATGGTGGTCATCCTTGTAATCCCAGTACTTTGGGAGGCGGAGACCGGAGGATCTGGGTTCGCGGCCAGCCTCAGCCCTCTCTCTCTCTCCCTGTCTCTCTCTCTCTCTCTCTCTACCTAGTGAGGCCCTCTGCAACTTTGTGAGACCTGGTTTCAAAATAAAGTATAAAAAATAAATAGGGCCGGGGGTGTAGTGCGGAGGTAGAACGTCCCTGGGTTCAATCCCCGGTACCGCAAAAAAAAAAAAGATGCTGAGGCTATCCTCAAACCTGCAATACTCCTGTCTCAGCTTCCCAAGTACTGAGATTACAGGCATGCATGACTGTGCCTGCCTTTAAATCATTATTTTAGAACACACTCCTACATTTTATATATATATATATATATATATATATATATGCATACTAAAAACAGTATGGGATATTACACTGGTAGCAGCCTCACATACCTCAGGTTTACTGAGTCTCTTGTTTGCATCAAGAGTCACGTCGAGTGACTGACCTATACCATCCAGGTTTGTTTGTGTAAGTACAGGCCATGATGTTCACACAGCAACGAATTGCCTAATGACAGTTCTCAGAACATGTCTCGTTATTCACTAAGCACTGTGTGACTATTGTAAAAGTCTTGGTAGCCGGGCGTGGTGGCGCATGCTTGTAATCCCAGTACTTTGGGAGGCGGAGACCGGAGGATCCGGGTTCGCGGCCAGCCTCAGCTCTCTCTTTCTCTCTCTCTCTCCCTGTCTCTCTCTCTCTCTACCTAGTGAGGCCCTCCACAACTTCGTGAGACCTGGTTTCAAAATAAAGTATAAAAAATAGGGCCGGGGGCGTA
>PVJS01047450.1:0-15436 GCA_004027185.1 Glis glis
GAAGGATCATGGATCCCTTCAAAAATGATTCCCCCAAGGAAAAGCATATTACCTGAAGTTTTCTATGTTTTATATGTAATGTAAAAGATTACTAGAAAACACATGAACTTAGATTAAGAAATCATATTCTATAGGATACTAAGTATATAGGCATGTATTTCAGTACTTACTATTAAATATAAAGCAATTTATATGCCATCACAAAATATATGACCTGGAAAAAATTCAGCCTTTTATGCCATAGGATATCCTGAAAACCTCATTTTCAAAATTTTGCTGGCCCTTAAATGCTCAAAGGAACTGGGATTCAAATACAGACCATCTAGGATACTGCCTTTGGTAGAAGATCAGAAAGAGCAGAAAAATACTGGTTTGAAGCTGTTAGAAAGGCATAATAAAAGAAGTAAAATTTAAACTGTCAATAGAAGAATATTATAAAATTAAAAAGGAAAATTAGTCAATCAAATATATCAGATGATGTTTGTTCTCACTAAAAAAATAATTGATGCATTGGATAAAACAATAGAATTTGTTTACATAATCTTCAACTGGGATTCACACTTAGTGTTGACTAACACAATTCATGAATGATATCCAATTCAGTTCCGATCAGTTACTCATATAGATATAACAGAATATATAATTCTAAAAAATAAAAGTCATTTTTGGAATCCAATGCTCTCTAAAAACTTAGATGAGATAATCTATTGTAAGACCTGTGGAAGAAAAAAGGAATATTATTATGATATATTTTAATGTTTTATGTTGATATTTAAATGTGTGCTGACTCTTGATCATTTCATAAATTTACAACCTCGTCTATTTTAGCCATCATATGTGCAATTCACAAAGATGCAAATAGATTAAAGATATAAACAGCTGTTAATGATCATCTGTACCTAGCTAACAGGCAGTTCTCCACGCAAAAAAGAGCACAGCAGGAGTGGTGGCATACGCCTATAATTCCAGTATTTGGTAGGCTGATAGGAGGATCACAGGTTCAAGACCAGCCTCAGCAATTTAGCGAGACCCTGTTTCAAAACTGAAAATAAAAACAAGGGGACTGGAGGTGTGAGCTCAGAGGTAAAATGTCCCGGGTTCAATCCTCAGTACCAAAATAACAACAAAAAAGATACAGCACAAAGAACCTCAGACCATTCACACAAATAGAATGCATTGAGTATGTAGTACATGCCAAACACTGTGGCTAGTATTCATCATCTCAAACACTTATCTTTGTTGTGAAACATTCAAAATCCTCTCTTCTACCTGTTTGAAGTACACAATACATTATAGACTGTAGTCACCCTGCTATGCAATAGAAAGTCATAATTTATTCCTCCTTTCTAACTGTAACTTTGAACCCCTGACCTAATCATGGTAACGACACTCTACTACGGAACACTAGAAGTTACTCCTCTTATCTCACTTTACATGCCTTTATCCAACTTCTGTGTCTCCTCCCATCCCCCTACCCTTCCTAGCCTCTAATGACCACTGTTCTACTCTCTACTTCAATGAGATCAACTTTTTTAGCTTCCTACTATGAGTAAGAACATGCAGTATTTGTCTTTACCTGCCATATTTCACTTAACATATGTGTTCCATCCATGTTGTCACAAATGATGTGATATTCTTTTACATGGCTGAATAGTCCAATTCGTATACCACATTTTCTTTATCCATTCATCCATCAACAGAAACCTAGGTTGATTACATATTTTGGGTACTGTGAACAGAGCTGCAACATATACTAAAGTGCAGATACCTCTTCGACATACTGATTTCATTTCCTTTGAGGACATACCCAGTAACGGGGTTGCTGGATCATATGGTAGTTCTATTTTTAGTTTTTGGATGAAATCCAGTTTCCCATAATTTACATTCCCACCAACAGGGAATAAGATTTCCTCTGTATCTGCATCCCTCCAACATTTGTAATTGTCTTTTTTATGCCAACCATTCTAACTGGGGTGAGATGTTATCTCACTGTGATTTTGATTTGCTTTTCCCTGATGAGTGGTGATGTTGGGTATTTTTTCATATACTAGCTGGTCACTTGTACATCCTCTTTGAGAAAGTATAGTCAGATCATTGACCCATTTTTAATCAGATTATTTGTGAGATTTTTGCTGTTGGATTGAGTTTCTAGAATATCTGGATATCAATGCCCTGTCAGATGAAGGGTTTGCAAATATTTTCTCACATTCTGCTGGTTGTCTCTACTTTGCTGATTGCTTCTTTTGATGTGCCGAAGTTTCTTACCTTGATATAATCCAATTTGTCTATAATCACTTTTTGTTGCCTGTGCTTTTGGAGTCTTATCTAAAACTTCTGTCCATACCAATGTCTAAAAGTATTTCCCTCTAGTAGTTTCATAATTTCAGGCATAGTTGGGATATTTTGAGTTGATTTTTGTATATATATGGTAATGGATAGAAGTGCAGTTTCATTCTTCTGCATATTGCTATCTAATTTTTCCCAGCACCATTTATTGAAGAAACTGTTCCATCTCAATATATGTTCTTGGAACCTTTGTTAAAAATCAGTTGGCTGCAAAGACGTGGATTTGTTTCTGGAGGTTTTACACTTTTCCATTAGATTATGTATCTGTTTTTATGACAGTACCATGCTGTTTGGGTTACTGTAGCTTAGCTGTATGATTAGAAATCAGGTATTGTGATGCCTCCAGCTTTAATCTTTTTCTCAGGATTGCTTTGGCTATTTGAAGTATTTTATGGTCCATATAAATTTTAGGTTTGTTTCTGTAAAAACTGCCATTTCATGGGAACTGCACTGAATATTGCTTTGGGTAGTATGGACATTTAAATATATTAATTCTGCCAATCTATCAACGTGGAATGCCTTTCCATCTGTGTGTGTGTGTGTGTGTGTGTGTGTGTGTGTGTGTGGTGTGTGTGTATGTACACACTTCAATTTCTTTCAAAGGTGTCTTATAATTTTCATTGTAGAGCTTTAACTTCCTTGGTTAAATTTACTCCTACATATTTTAGCTTAGTTTAGTTTATTGTAACTATTATGAAAAGGGTTGCTTTCTTGATTTATTTCTCAGCAAGTTTATTATCGGTGCACAAAAATGCCACTAATTTCTGTATGTTGATTTTGTATCCAGCAGCTTTACTGAACTCACTTACCAGGTCTAACAGCTTTTTGGTGTGGTCTATAGGTTTTACTATAGATAAACTCATTCATCTATAGACAAGAATAATTTGACTTCTCCCTTTCCACGTTGGATGTCCTTTATTTCTCTCTTGCCCAATTGCTCTGGCTAATACTTTCAGTGCTATGTTGAATAAGAGTAGTGAAAGTGGACATCTTGTTTTGGTCTAGATCTTAGAGGAAATGCTTTCAACTTTTCCCCATCCAGTATAATGTTGGCAGTGGGTTTATCAGACACAGATTCAAATATGTTGAGATATATTCTTTCTGTACCTAATATGCTTAGAGTTATCATGAGGGATTTTGGTTTTTAGCAAATGCTTTTTCTGCATGTATTGAGATGATCATATGGTTTTTGTCCATCATTCTGCTGTGATTTATTACATTTATTGATTTGCATATATTAAACCATATCCTTGCATACCTGGGATAAATCCATTGTTCATGGTGCACAATCATTTCCATGTGCTGTTATATTTGATTTGCTAGGGGGTTTGTTTTGTTTTGCTTTGCTTTTGAGAATTTTTTCATCTATGTTCTTCAGAGACACTGGCGTATAGATTTCTTTTTATATTATATCCTTGTCTGATTTGGGTATCAGGGTAAAACTAGCCTCAGAGAATGAGTTAGAAAAAGTTTCCTCCCTTTCAATCTTTTTGGAATACTTTGAGAAGAATTCATGTTAATTCTTCCTTAAAAGTTTAATAGGCTGGGCATGGTGGCAGAGGCCTGTAATCCCAGTACTTGGGAGGCTGAGACAGAAGGATCAAAGGTGCAAGGACAGTCTCAAATCTTATTGAGACTCTCAGTAACCTAGGGAGACCCTGTTTCAAAACAAAAAATAAAAAGGGCTTGGGGTGTAATTCAGAGGTAAAATGCAAAATGCCACTGGGTTCACAATCCCCAGTACACACACACACACACACACACACACACACACACACACGAAAAAAAGGTTTAATAAACTTCAGCAGTGAAATCATCCAGTCCTGTGCTTTTCTTTGTTGAGAGACTTTTTATTACTGATTTAATCTTGTACTCATTCTTGGTTGGCCTGAGTTCTCTATTTCTTCATGCTTCAATTTTGGTGGGCTATGTCTAGAAATTAATCCATTTCTTCTAAGTTTTCCAATTTGTTGGTGTACAGTTGTTCAGAACAGTCCCTAATGAGTCTTTTTATTTCTGCAGTATCAGTTGTAATGTCTCCTTTTTAGCTCTGATTTTAAGTATTTGGGCCTCTTTTTTTTATTACTCTATATAAATGTTTATTGATTTGACTTATTTTTAAAAAAAAACCTCTTGATTTTTCTTTTTTTTCTTTCATTTTTTTTTCTTCTGTGGTACTAGAGATTAAACCCAGTGGCAGTCTACTTCTGAGCTATATCCCCAGCACTATTTTATTTTATTTATTTATTTATTTTTTGCGATACCAGGGATTGAATCCAGGGGCGTTCTACCTCTGCGCTACACCCTCGGCCCTATTTTTTTATACTTTATTTTGAAACTGGGTCTCACGAAGTTGCGGAGGGCCTCACTAGGTAGAGAGACAGAGAGACAGAGAGACACAGAGAGAGAGAGAGAGAGAGAGAGCTCGTGCACAAGAGCTGAGGCTGGCCGCGAACCCGGATCATCCGGTCTCCGCCTCCCAAAGTGTGCCACCACGCCCGGCTTTATTTTTTATTTTGAAACAGGGTCTCACTATAAGTTGCTGAGGCTGGCCGTGAACCTGCAATCCTCCTGTCTCAGTCTCCCAAGTATTGGGATTACAGGCATGCATCACCACATCCAGCTTATTTCACTGATCTTTTACATATATGTATGTGCATATATAGTCTTTATTTCTTTTACTTCTACTTTAATCTTTATTATTTCTTTCATTCTATTTTGAGTTTGGTTTGTTCTTGCTTTTCTAGTTCCTTGAGCTACATCCTTAGGTTATTTACTTTAAATCTTTCTACACCAGAAAAATGCTTGCAACAAATATCTATAACAAAAATTAATACACAGAACATCTAATTTTATAAACCAATCAGAAAAGGACTGTAAGAATGGGGCCGAGGGTGTAGCTCGGAGGTAGAACGCCCCTGGGTTCAATCCCCGGTACCGCAAAAAAAAAAAAAAAGAATGAGTTTTGGCAATTAAAAAAACGAAAAAAGTCTGAGCTCTGGAAGTAAATCAGATATTTGCATATTAAACTAATAGATACCAATTATTGACCATGGGATGGGCAAAAAGGACTGACAATATTCTGATCCTGGGAAGCACAAACTCTCATGTACCACTGTTGGGAGTTTAAGTTGGTACATTTTAGGGGAAATAAATATTACAGTAACTTTAAATACTTAAATATACATTCCTTTTGCCCAAAAATTTCACTTCTAAGCACCTAACTCTTGAGTAATATACAAAAATACATGGACAAGCCCTATAACACTGTATGACAGAATGAAAAACTAGAAAGTACCTAGAAAGTTAGAGAAATAGTATATAAATTATGGGACATCCATGCCATGAAACACTACATCCATATATATCCACATCACGAAACACATTCCCCAATAAACATAATGAAGTAGACCTATATGAATTAACAGGGAAACATTCTAAAGCATATCGTTAAGTAAAAAAAGAATCATGCAGCCAGGCAGGGTGGTGCTCACTTGTAATCCCACTATTTGGGAGGCTGAGACAGGAAGATCACAGGTTTGAGGCCAGCCTCACAATTTAATAAAACTTGTTTCAAAATAAAAAGTAAAAGAGGGCTGGGGTGTAGCTCATAGGTAGAACACCCCTGGGTTCAATGCCCACAATACCACAAGAAAAAACAAATGAGTCACAGAACACTTATGTAAAGAAAAACTTACGTACATTTATGTAAAGGAAAACTTATGTACATTTGTATATGTATATGTAAACGTAAGTGAATGCAAAGAAAAAGGGCCTGACAGGATTCACACCAAACAACTGAACAATCAGTGGTAACTTTTGTGCAAGAATGGAAATACAGACTAGGAAAGAAGAATTCCACTTTTGACACTGAAAGCAGAGGTCACATAGTCAAAATATGGAATCTGCAGTCAGTCCAACAGACCTAGGTTTGTATACATGAAGTCACACCAGTTATGTATCTCTTCTTAACCTCACTTGCAAAATGGTTAATAATAACATACCTAAGTCAATGAGTTGTTTAGATTTTTTTAAATTTTGTGATAAATGTAAGTAACATGCCATTTTAACCTTAAAGTATACATCAGTAGCATTAATTACATTCATAATTACATTCCTAATATTGTGCAAACATCACTATTTCTAAAATTTCAGCACCCTAAACAGAAATTCTGTGACCATTAAGGATTAACTCCCCAAGTTAGAGCCTATTCATCTCTTTATAGAGTACCTATTCAGTACCAGCCACTATACTAGTAATGGAAAATATTCTGGTCGAGTCAATCTTCCCATGATAACAATTTAATTTTGTCACCTACCTTCTTTCAAATATCTTCAGTTATCAACACTATTAATAATGTTTAAAATAACAACAGGTTTTATAGGGAATTTTACATCGTAGTTTCATGGGAAATAAGTCTCAAAGAAAAAGAAAATAAATATAGACACTATAGACATTTATTTCTACCCAGCTGGTCAGAACACTATTAAATTGGTGTTTTTACACTATGAGAAAAGTGAAAAGAAAATAGTTTCGCCTCTTAGTTTATCTTTTCAAAAAATCTGCCTAATTGGATTTTGGAAAAGAATAAGTGAATTTAACAAAATAATTCTAAGGTCATTTGTAAAAATAAATGTAGGAAAAGAGCCAAGGAAATATTTTAAAATAGAAATATGGTCTTGCCTTACCAGCTGTTTTTTTTAAAGTGTTATAAAATTATCAGTTCAAATACAGCTAGATTATCTTAACAAGCTATGTATACCATAGATGTTATCAGAATAGGATATTTTTATGTTCTTGGTATGGGGAAGGACTTTTCTAATCAGGATGCCAAAAGCAAAATCCTAAAGAAAAAGATAAGATTTAACTAAATAAAACTTAAAGTTTTGTTTTACATTAAGCTTATACTTTTAAAGATACTCTAAGTAAGCCTAAAAGAAAAAATTACAGAGAAAATATCTATAATTTATGATTGTCAGAAGATTTCCATCCCTAAATCTCAAATGGCTCTTGCAATATAATATGAAAAATAAACATTGTAATAGGAAATGGGGCAAATATGTAGCAATTTTTAAATACATATAAATTGATTTTAAAATACATTTAATAAGTATTTTCACTTTTTACATAAATTAAGTATATCAAATAAGAGATCTGGCATCAGAGTCAGAAAAAATTGAGTTCAAAACCTGGCTCCATCACTGACTAGCACTGTAACCTTGGATAAGTTACTTAAACTATCTAATTCTCAGGTTCTTTAGATGGAGTCTAAACTACTTACTAACTCAAAGGTAAATATTTTATAATTACATGAGATGAAAACTTCAAAGAGGCAAGATCTGATGTAAGATGACTGATAAAAATGGGAGGAGGTACAACTTACAATGAGAAGAATGATGGTCAGCGGAGACTTGAGAAGAATGTCTTAGACGGCTAAAATGTTGGGATGTGAGACACAGACAGGTAGTGCACACATAACTGTCCGTGGTCCTGAATTCCCATTGACTGTTGGAGCATAGTTCATTCTAATTGTGGAATAATGATGGCACTTCTTCAAGTGCCTAGGAATTCTCAAACAGGCAAGCACTAATGGAAAAGGAGGGAAATCAAAAGGACAAAGACATAAGTCACCTAACACTTTTGGAACAGCTTAGTGACTAAGAGATGACCAGTTTTGTTTTGTTTTGTTTTTCTGAGGGGGGTGTTACTGGAAGGAGGAAGGAAAAGAGAAAGAGAAGGGAGGTGGGAAGGAGGGGATGATCTCCCCCATTCTATAAGGAAAAGTCTGAATCTATAAGGAAAAGTCTTACAGAAAGACTATAGAGCTTGAGCTTAGAGCAATTCTATAGTAGGCACCTCCTGAAATGGCTGATCAAAATCCACAATGTACAGTGAGAGGATGGGGAAGAGGAATGTAAGAAATAAGGCCCCACTGGCCATATCTCTACTAGCAGTCTCCCCTTCTTCCACATCTTACAAGTGCTAGGATGCAAAGTGGACACTTGACTCACGCTATCCCAATCAGATTCTCTTCCTCCGAATTAAAAGAAACAGACTAACTAAGAGTGACAGGAGAGGATCCTCCAGAGGAGCAAAGAAGACAGTGATTAACTGTACTTTTATAACATACATGTGGAAGGTGTGTGTGTGTGTGTGTGTGTGTGTGTGTGTGGTACTGGTATGAAAAGAGGCAACCCCATTTTTGCACAAGTTAAATTGTTTTATCACACCCTGGTTAAAACTGCAACCCAGACTGCCCCAGAGGGGTTGGGTATAGCTGGAACAAAAAAATCACAGCCATGCTTGCTGACTGATTAAAGTCATAACCACACATTTCACAAGAATACAACATTCCTGACGATCTCAACACTATTTCCTAGGATAGTCTCTCCCACAAGTTACTAGTACAGAAAAGAGCAGCATCACAAGCTTAAGACTGCGTGTGTGTGCGTGTGTGTGTGTGTGTGTGTGTGTGTGTGTGTTACTGAGGATTGAACCCAGGGGCACTCTACTTCTAAGCTACTCCCCAGCCCTAGCCGTTTTTTTATTTTGAAACTGGGTCTCACTAAGTTGCGAGGCTGGCCTGGAACCTGCGATCCTCCTGTCTCAGTCTCCCAAGTACTAGAATTACAGGCACACACCACCATATCCAGCTCAATCCCCAGTACCAAAAAACAAAAAATATTTCATGTGTTGTCACAAATGCAGAAGGGTATATGTTTGGTTTCCTCTGAATTTCACGCCATGAGCCTTTTCCCTTTGCTGATTTTGCTTTGTAGCTTTTCACTATAATAAACACTAACCATGAGTATTAGTATATACTGTGTCCTGTCAGTCCTCCTAATAAATTACCCAATCTGAGGGTTGCTTGCAGGACATCTGACAAAACACATCTTCTCCTCTCTTAAATTTCCAATAATTCTATTACCTCCCATCACTCTAAGCTGGTTTCTTTGTTTCAGAAAGTGAACATTTTATCTTCCCACCACCATATATAACCACTTACCTGTTTGGAAAAAAACACACACACAAAAAAAAACAAGTGCCATCTTCAAAACTCAATCCCTTTGTTCATGTTCCCTCTCTCCTACATCAAATTCTTTCTCCTTATTATGTCATCTTTTTCCCCATGTTAATAAATTTCTTCATTCCTCATCACAGCACCATTTTTTTTTTGTACTGGGGCTTAAACCCAGATATGTTCTACCGCTGAGCTACAGCCCCAACCCTTTTCGTTTTTTATTATCAGACAAGGTCTCACTAGGTTGCTGAGGGTCTCACTTAGTCACTAAGGCCGGCCTCAAACCTGTGATCCTCCTGTCTCAGCCTCCCAAGTACTAGAAACAGTGTGACCTTCAAAAAAACTATGCTCCCATTTCTCCCCATCCAACCCTACTTGGGCTTTTGCCTTATCTTAGCCACATTCAAAACGTGTGATCTTTCTTCTGAAGCTCTTTTCTTTTGACATCCTTGACAATACACTCTCCTCCTCCACCACCTCGCTGGCCACTCGCTCCTCCTCCACTTTTCAAGCTCTAAACTGTAGATGCCTCAAGAGTCAGTCCTTGGTCCTTTTCTCTTTACTATCTACACATTTTCTCTAGAAAATCTCACCTAGTTCCATGGTTTGACCAATAAGCTGATGAATTCAAATTTCTATCTCCAGTCCTAACACCTCTCTAATAACTAACCTATCTCTAAACTAACACATCAACTCTCTCCTATCCTAAACTGAATATAGCAAAAACAAAGCATTCTTGATTCTCACCCTACCCACCATCCTCCCCATCACAGTGATTCTATCTCAGTAACGACAGTACAAATGAATACCTATTATGAAGAGTGTGCCCCCAGCAGGGCACCGTGGTGCATGCCTATAATCCCAGCTACTCAGGAGGCTGAGGTAGGAGGACCACAAGTTTGAGGCCAGCCTGGGCAACTTGGCGAGGTCCTGTCTCAAAAGAATAAAAATGGCTGGGGATATAGCTCAGTGGTAGAGTGCTTGCCTACAACATGCAAGATCCTGGGTTCACACCCCAATATCACACAAAAAAGGGGTGGGTGCCCAAAGACCAGATTAAATGGTTTGGATCTTACCACTACCTCCCATTAGCTATTGACCTGTGCCTCAGTTTTCTCATCTATAAAATAAGGATTAACGATGCCTTCCTCATAAGGTTGTTAATGATTAAATAAGATAATCCACTTAAATTACTTAGTGTCTGACACATAGTAAACAATAAATTTTATCTGTTATTATTCATCTGATTGCTTGGGCCAGAAACATGGGCTCCATCCTTGATTCCACCTTTTCCTTTAGTGCAAGCAGTTGATCCACATGCAACTCTGTGAGTTCTCCTATAAAACATATCATAGATCTCCAGCTACCCTTCTACTGTCCAAGACAAAGACACGATCAACTCTCATTTGAACAACTGCAAAAGTTCTAACTGGCATGAGTCTAGTCATGTAGCAACCACCATCATCCGTTTAAGACATAAATCCAGATAATATTACTCCTCAACTCAAAACTCTCCAATGGCTTCCCTTAGAATAAAATAACTCCTTTCCAGGTGGAACCTCATATCCTACCACTCTCCCCTTTGCTCACTCTGATCCAGCTACCCCAGTTTTTTTCTGTTCCTGTTTGCAACTTAAGGACCTGCCCTTACTCTTCCCTCTTACCCAAGATGGCCACATGCCTGGCACCTTCTCATCTTTGACAAATCAACAAACATCACCTCCTCAGAGAGACCTTCCCTGACCAATCATCCACACTACCACCCAAAGAACTCTGTCATGCCGTCCTCTTTTATTTTCTTTATAACTTACCAATATCTGAAATAATCCAGTTTATTTACATGTTTATTTCCTGACTCCCAGCTCCAATTAAGATATAAGCTCCGTGAAAACAGAGATCCTACCTGTCTTCTTCATTGGTGTATCTCTAGAAATTGATATCTACCACCATTTATTGCATAGGAAGTATGCAATAAATATTTGTTAAAATGAATGAATGAGTATCCACAAACATCCTATCATGGCAAAAGGCTACAAATCTTAAGGCTACTGTTTTGATAGAAAGCAACTTCCAAGTCTCCTTGCTCTACAAATATACATATTCAGCAGATTCCCACTGTCCACAAAGTCTAATTCAAATTATTCAGTAAAGCTTTCTGCAATTGCACAAACCTATGATTCTAACCTTATTTCCCAGCATGCCTCCATTCCCCCCAAGTATTCTGCTCCAAGCAAATGCTTTTGGGCTTCTTTACTCAAAAGCCTCTGTACTCTGTAGTTCTACTGTTCCTTCCACCTAAAATACCCTCCCTTCAATCTCACAAAACTCTGTCTTCTTACTGTCAGCTCAAATATCACCTCCATGATTGCTCCTTTTCCACTCCCCACCCTCCTTATCAAAAGTAATCTCTCCTCCGCCTCTTTTATTACATTTACTTCTATTCGATACCTTGATAGCAGGAGCCACATGTTGTTCATCTTTATTGTTCTACACTCTATTATATACATAACATTTTATTGTTCATAGTGAATATTAAATTGTCTTTAAACATACCTTCTCCTAACCATACCTTCTACAGATATCACTAACAATAAAGATATACTAGAACTTATTTGTCCTAGAGATATGAGAGATGATCTGGTAATGACACATATAAAAAGATAATTAACACAGGATTCATACTGGTTGCCAAATGAGCAGTATAAACAAATTTTATAGGCATCCTGAGGAGGGATAAGTCAACAAAGGATGGCACAACTGAGAAAGGTATAACATTTTAATGACCATATGCAACTTTAAAATTTAATCATAGATATCTATAATGCATCGCTTTCTCTCTTCCACACAGTTAACATTGGCCCAGAATCCATTAACCAAAAAAGCACATTATTAGAGAAGGTATCACTTAAAGAAAGTGAGGGAAAAAGCAAAATACAGCATAAAACTTTGCTGTAGCACTATTAATTTCTAATGAAAATGCTATTAATAAACTATAAACCATGATGCCAATTACAGTGAAGACTGCTGGTGGTCTACCAAAAAACCCCTATTGTCTTTCCAAATAGAATTCTAATTTAGTTTAGATAGCTATACTTCTCTCACACAGCCATGGACAGCAACAATTCCATCACCACCAATGCAAAGATGGTTAAGGAACAGACACTGGGGTCTTATTCTGGCCATATGAGAAAGGAAAAGAAAGATTTTCTGCATGTTACTGTGAAAAGTCTTGCTCCTCTTCAGAGGGCTGCAGCATTTCTCTCTTCCCCCATCCCACCTGAACAGGAGGCATGTTGCTCCGGTGCCACCCTATAACCCTGAGGGAAAACAGTGCTAAAAAGAAGTCTACACTCCAGCAGTAGTGAGACTCAAAGAACGTGGATGCTTGATAATACTGGCTGTTATCTTTCCTTTTTTTTTTTTTTTTTTTGGTACTGGAACGCAGGGGCATCCTACCTCTGAGCTACACCCCCAGCCCTTTTTATTTTCAAACAGGGTCTCTCTAAATTACCATGTGCTGGCCTCAACCCTGTAATCCTCCTGTCTCAGCCTCCTAAGTACTAGGATTACAGGCCTGTGCCACCGCACCCCGTACTTCCCTTAATTTTTAAACCAGTATGCATTGGATTTTCAGTTACTTACAACCAAGAACACCTTATCAACCCTCCACTTATATTGTGTAATCAACAACCTTTCTATTTATTTATTTTTTTTTTTTTTTGGGCAGTACCGGGGATTGAACCCAGGGGCATTCTACCTCTGGGCTACACCCCCAACCCTATTTTTTATTCTTTATTTTGAAACAGTGTCTCACTAAGTTGTGGAGGGTCTCACTAAGTAGCTGAGGCTGGCCGCAAACCCAGATCCTCCTGTCTCAGCCTCCCAAGTACTGGGATTACAAGCATGTGCCACCACGTCTGGCTTCAACCTTTTTATTATAGTACTATCATTTAAAATGTTTCCTTCTATTCTAACGTCTAAAGTCAAGACCTGTATCATCAAAAATTTTACCTGTTTCTGGAGAATCATAAATTCAAGAAAAGCAGAGATGTTCATTTCAAAAGAAAGACAATTAAAAAATAACAAACAGCCCCGAGGTATATAGCAGACCTATTATAATGATTTTTAAAGTATCATTATTTAAAAGAAGAAATATAAGCAGGGTGCGGTGGCACACACTTGTAATCTCAGTACTTGGGAGGCTGAGACCAGAGGATCACAGGTTTGTGGCCAGCCTCAGCCACTTAGTGAGGCCCTCAGCAACTTAGTGAGAACCTGTTAAAAAATAAAGAATAAAAAATAGGGCTGGGGGTATAGCTCAGAGGTAGAATGCCCGAGGGTTCAATCCCTAGTACCACAAAAAAGGAAAGAAAAAGAAGAAGAAAAATGAAGTCTAAGAAGGTTTTTTGTAATTTCAAATGAAAACTACATATCACTATTTATCTCTGTTCAGAGACACAAGCTTCCAGGCTGCTGAACAATCAAGTGCTGGGAGGGTGGCCCACCCAAGAGGACATGGAAGCCCCGTGCACCCCTTCCCCATACCCTGCCATATGGTTCTCTTGCATTTGGCTGTTTCTGATTCCGGAATTGTATCCTTTAAAAATAAAGTAGGTTGTTGAGGAAGAACTTTTCTACCAGCAGGGAGCCCCATGAGCATCCAATAGAAGCTGTGCAAGCATGTGAACTTCCCAAATCAGCCGTCTTCCTCAAGATAAGCAGGTGTGGCGATCCTTACCCACATACGGTGCAGAGCCTTCCCAGAAGCACAGGATATTATTATATTTCCTTTATGTAAATTCTTAAAGCTGTCAATCTGATGGCCTTAATTTCCTTTTGACACTGAAAAGTTTTGTAAAAGGAATCATATTCACATACTTTGTTGTAAGATGTGAACTGCTGACACTGAACTAACTGTGCTGTTGGAAAGGGTCCCTCAAATTTTTTGGCTTGTGTGTGTGTGTGTGTGTGTGTGTGTGTATGTGTTTTTAAATTCTTATGAGGGAGGGTAAATAACCACTGTGTGTCTGGGTATAATTTGAAGATTGCTCCACCCATATTAGCAATCTACTCTATTTTCTGCTATATATAACAATGCTATGAAGGAGGGGAAAAGCATTTTCAATATATTGAACCTTTGTAGTGAATTTTTTTGTAATAAGCAATCAAGGTTACAATTTTTTTAAAATAGATGAGAAACTTTGTAAGAAGGCAATATTAACCTAATCATGTCAGCGCTCTGGATGAGGGATTCTGCTGGACTTTGTCTTATGGTTACTTCTTAGATTCTTAACTCGTGAGAGGGTTGGGGGTGGTGGGGAGGGGGAAGGGATTCTCTTAAAATGCATTCATTATGTTTTTTAAGATAGTGTAACATGCTTAAATTTCTTATGTGACATTAACAAATAAAAAGCTGTTTTAATATTAAAAAATAAGACAAAGTGGGAATAATGGATCTATACATCCACAGTAAAAACTTGCTTCATATTGGAAATAACTATTTGAAGCTACACATCAAACAGCTTTTTGCTTTCTGGCTAATGAAAACCAAGCACTATCTAACATATACATAGGAAGAGATTGAGACAGAAGCAGCCCAACTGCTTACAGGATTCAATGACAAAAACTGAGAGCTTTACAGAGAAGAAAGCATATAAACTACCTCATAAACACTAACTCTTCATTGGATTATGAAGATAATATATTAACCATTAAAAAATTAGCCAAAAATAAGCTGAGCAAAAACACATTGGTCATTTATAAAACTCCATCTCTAAGCTGGGCATGGTGGTACACATTTGTAATCCCAGTACTTGGGAGGCTGAGACAGGAGGATCACAGGTTCAAAACTAGCCTCTGCAACTTAGTGAGGCCCCCTGGAACTGAGTGAGACCCTGTTTCAAAATAAAGAATAAAATAGGGCTGGGAGTGTAACTCAGAGGTAGAATATCCCTGAATTCAATCCCAGTACCACACACACACACACACACACACACACACACACACACACAAACTCCATCTCCAATACACTAGAATAGAATCATATACAACTGTTGGGAAACTGGTAA
>PVJS01047451.1:0-15440 GCA_004027185.1 Glis glis
CCCCCAGCCCTATTTTTTTTTTTTGGCGCTACCGGGGATTGAACCCAGGGGCGTTCTACCTCCGCGCTACACCCCCGGCCCTATTTTTTTATACTTTATTTTGAAACCGGGTCTCACGAAGCTGCGGAGGGCATCACTAGGTAGAGAGAGAGAGAGAGAGAGAGAGAGAGAGACAAGGAGAGAGAGAGAGCTGAGGCTGGCCGCGAACCTGGATCCTCCGGTCTCCGCCTCCCAAAGTACTGGGATTACAAGCGTGCGCCACCACGCCCGGCTCTATTTTTTATTCTTTATTTTGAAACAGGGTCTCACTAAGTTGCGGAGGGCCTCACTAAGTAGCTGAGGCTGGCCGCGAACCTGGATCCTCTGGTCTCAGCCTCCCAAGTACTGGGATTACAAGCATGTACCACCACGCCCGGCTTTCAATAATTTTCAAAACATTGTATTGGAATGAAAATGTTATATTTTGAGTTAAATAAAATATATTAATTATGAAAAACAATAGTTTTTAAATGTGGCTACTAACTTCATTATGATGTGAGATTACAATATGCTAATAAAAGTATACTAAAAATTTTAAAAAATTCACCTACCCCCCCAAAAAGTGGCTACTAGCTGGGTATGGTGGCACATGTCTGTAATCCCAGTACTTGAGAGGCTGAGACAGGAGGATTACAGGTTGAAGGACAACCTCAGCAATTTAGCAAGACCCTCAGCAACCTAGCAAGACTCTGTTTCAAAATAAAAAGGGCTGGGGGTATAGCTCAGAGGTAGGATGGCCGCGGGTTTGATCTCTAGTACCAAAACTAAAAAAAAAAAAAAAAATATGACTACTAGAAATTTTAAAATGACAGAAGCAGCTGAGATTCTATTTCTATTGGATAACGGCTGGTCTAGACATTCTGGAGTTGTGATTTAAAAGGTTTTGGCTTCCCAGTTATCTTACTGAAGCTCTTGGAGAACAGGTGGCATTCTGAAGGCCGCCAGAATGTGAAGATTTGCAGTAGCCTTGTATTAGTCTATTTTGTGTTAGTATAATGAAATACCTGAGGCTGGGTAACTTTTTAAAGAAAAGAGGTTTATTTGGCTCACAGTTCTGGAAGTGGAAGGAGCCCCACATGGTGATGGCCTTCTTGCTGGTAGAGTCAGAGGCAGTGCAGGACATCACAGAGTGAGAGGCAGGGAGAGTGAGTGGGCCAGGGTCTGCGAGTGGCTCCTCCTCCTCCTCCTCCTTTTTTTCTTTTTTTGTGATTAAACACCAGGGGTGTTCTACCTCTGAGCTACACCTCCAGTCCTATTTTATTCTTTCATTCTTGAAACAGGGTCTTCCTAAATTGCTGAGGCCGTGTCGTGATAGGTGTATGCGTGTAATGAATAGTGAGATCCAAGGCCCTTTCCAGAGTGAAAGAGGGTGCTGTTAATAACTAATCGAGCCGGGTGTGGTAGCACACGCTTGTAATCCCAGTACTTGGGAGGCTGAGACCAGAGGATCCAGGTTCGCGGCCAGCCTCAGCTACTTAGTGAGGCCCTCCGCAACTTAGTGAGACCCTGTTTCAAAATAAAGAATAAAAAATGGGGCTGGGGGTGTAGCTCGGAGGTAGAATGCCCCTGAGTTCAATCCCCAGTACTGCAAAAAAAACAACAACAACAACAAAAAAATAACTAATCAAGACAATAAGCATAAACCAGGACTGGCCTGATAAACCTCCCAGTCCCCCTGTCAGTATGGGTCACCCTAGTAACAGCACACTTTGACAGTAAGAGTGCCCGGAGCTGGCTGGTTATCGGAAGGGTTTCCAGAGCCTACCCCAGCCTCTCCTCTCTTGGAAGAAGCCTCTGCCCCTGCCAGACTGCCGCACCCGGGGCTCTTGGACGTGGCTTTCTCAGACCTTGCTTCTGGCCTTCCCCGCTTGGCTTAGCTTCCTCCCTGCTGAGCATCTGTCTGAGGAGGACTCTTGGCCTTGCTTGGCGGTCGCCTCCTGGACGTTGGCCAGCTATCACTGGGCCAAACCCTACTCCTTGGGTAGTAGATGTTCTGTGAGTACTGACTGAGTCTGAAAGGTAGAGACAACTGGGCCACTTTAGGAAGCTGGTCCTCACCTCCGGTCTCCAGGCGCAGCGGGCAGAGGAGGACAGTACGGCACTGACCTGCAACAGGGTGCGGCCATCTTGTGCTTTCTTCATTGTGGGCCTGTGGCGCAACACATTTGCTATGGTTTGGATGTGGTTTGAGTTTGCCCTCCAAGGGAACATGTGTTGAAATTTAATTCTCAGTGTGAAGAAATAAGAGGGTAGGAATTTGTTTTTGTTTTTGTTTTTGTTTTTTTGTACTGGGAATTAAACACAGGGGCATTCTACGTTTGAGCTACACCCCTAGCCCTATTTTGGTTTTTTTTGGTCTGTGTGTGTGTGTGTGTGTGTGTGTGTGTGTGTGTGCGTGTTACTAGGGATTGAACTCAGAAGCATTCTACCTCCAAGCTACAACCCCAGCCCTATTTTATTTTTATTTTGAAACAGGGTCTCACTAGGTTAATGAGAATCTCACTACCTGCTGAGGCTTACCTCCAACCTGCAATCCTCCTGTCTCAGCCTCCCAACTACTGGGATTACAAGCATGTGCCACCACACCTGGCCCCCCAGCCCTATTTTTATTTTGAAACAGGGTCATGCTAAGTTGCTGATACTGGCCTTGAACCTGCGATCCTCCTGTCTCAGCCTCCCAAGTACAGAGATTACAGGCACCCTCTTTCACTCTGGAAAGGGCCCTGGATCCCACTATTCATTACACATATACATGTATCACAACACGGCCAGGTTAATAGTGAATGGTTCCCACCACACACCCAATGTCGGGGCGGGGGGGCTGAGAATGATGCTGGAAATAATCCCAGTATATAGAGAGAAGGTATAGAGAGGGAAGGTATAGAGAGGGAAGGCATAGAGAGAGAAGGTATAGAGAAAGAAGATATATAGAGAGAAGGCATCCAGGGATGTTGTTTTCTATTGAACCTTGGATCTGTTCTACTATACTCCAAGACAATCTTCCTTTCCTTTATTTCTTCTACTCCCTGGCTGTCCAGGAACCTCTGGTTACTGCTAATAAGAGAAGGCCCCCGTCCACTCTAGCCATCGCCCCTCACTTGATTCCTCTCTCTGTCTGGTTGCATCTGGCTCCCCACTCCCCCCACACACATCCTGCTGTTCAATAACATCAGTATTGGCGTCCTAAGGCACCTCACATCCTGTCTTATTAATAATAAAGTTAATGACCAAAACATCAAGAAGCTTAAGCCTCCTTTTTCCCGCAACCCTGTCACCCCTGGTTTATACATTTTAGAATCCGCGACTGTTCCTTTCAAAGAACAACAACAAAAAAAAAACCCACATATTCATAAAAAGAGGGTAGGTAGCTATCAAGATAATTTAATCCAAATTAACACTTCAAAAGGATGGATGGTTTTGTCAGGTGCTTTTGAAGCCACAGTCTCTGTCTGTACTTGTTTACATCTGAAACTAAAATTGGATGAATCAGGAGATGGACGTGGCATATGCCGTCACCCTTCATCCTAATGACAAACAGATGCAGTGCACAGAGGACAGGGTCCTCTGGAGGCCACTGCCAAGGAACACAATGAATGCTGAGAAAACCATAAAACAGAGGTAAGTGCGAACAGTAAATAGCCCCAGATTAGGTACCAGGGCAATTAATTGAAGCTAAGGTTCTGATTTATAAGTTATACTTTTTACCTTTGGAAATTTTATATTTTTCTTAAGAAATTAAAATGTTCTAAAAATTACAGAAAACTAAAATATCCAAACTCGCACCCCCCAAAATTGACAATTAACATAATGCCACATTTGCTTCACATCTTTTTTCTTATTAAACATTTCAATTAGAGTTAGCTACTTCTTCACAGATAGGCATTTGTTTCCTTCCAGCCCATTTTATATCTCACACACACACACACACACACACGCACACACGTACGCACGCATGCGGCACGCACATGAGAGATTTTGCATCTTGCTTAAATTTTTTTTTTACTTTCTATATATAAAGTTTTGCATCCCACTTTCAATGTACATATTTTTGCATTTGACTTTACAGTTTTTTACTTTTAGTCTGTTGATATATATAGATCTGCTTTATAGTATTCTAATATAGAAACATACTATTAGAGCCCAGTGCAGTGGCACACGCCTGTAATCCCAGTACTTGGGAGGGTGAGACAGGAGGATCACAGGTTCCAGGCCAGAGTGTGGTAACTTAGAGAGACTCTGTTTTGTTTTGTTTTGTTTTGTTTTGAGGAGGGTTGTTGTTGGTACTACGTATTGAACTCAGGGGCGTTCTACCTCTGAGCTACACCTCTAGCCCTTTTTATTTTTTGTTTTGAAACAGGCTCTCAGTAGGTTGCTGAGAGTCTCACTCAATTGATGAGGCTGGTCTTGAACCTGTGATGCTCCTGCCTCAGCCTTCCAAGTACTGGGATTACAGGTGTGCAACTCTGCACCTGGCTGAGACCCTGTTTCAAAATAAAAAATTTAAAAATGGCTAGGGGTGTAGCTCAGTGGTAGAGCATCCCTGGGTACAATCCCTAGTACAACAAGAAAAAGAAAGAAAGAAAATAAGAAAGAAAGAAAGAAAGAAATAAAGAAAGAAAGAAAGAAAGAAAGAAAAGAAAGGAAGGAGGAAAGATGCTATTATTTTTCATCCATTTTCTCACTAGTGGATATGTAGGTTAAACCTGATTTTTCACAAACAAAGCCTGGGGAGCTTCCTGACACATACCTCCTGTGCACATGTGCAGGACTTCCTCTGCAAATGCATCCAGAAGTGAAATTACGGCGTCAAAGGGAATCTGCATTTTCAATTTTCCTAGACCCTGCAAGTCCCTCTCCAAAGGGGCTGAACCAATTGCACGCCCACCAGCAGTGTCTGGCTTTTCCTGTGTCTCCGCATCTTTGCCAAAGCCAATGTCAGACATTTCAAATTGTATCGGCCTATTTGGGTCTGTGTTTCCCAGGCTGCTGTATGGCTGAGCGGCTTTCCAAACACTCATGGACCCTCTAGGTTTCCTATTCTGTGAACTGCTTACTCATATTTTTCCACACACACTTTCTTTTTATCTTACCTCTTTTTAATGGCATACAAAATGAATTACCAAAAAAATTATTGTCTAACTTTTCTGTGATTAATCTCAGGAATATATTATCCCAGTTTCTTACAAGGGAGGGGATAAAAACAATGTGTGAGAGAAACACAGAGGCCTAAAAAGACCTGGGTTTTTTTGTTTGTTTGTTTGTTTGTTTGTTTGTTTGTTTGTTTTTGGTGCTGGGGATAGAACCCAGGGGCATTCTACCTCTGAGATACACCCCCAGCCCTATTTTTAATTCTTGATTTTGAAACAGGGTCTCACTTGTAGCCGAGGCTGGCCACAAACCTGCGATCCTTCTGTCTCAGCCTCCCGAGTGCTGGGATTACAAGTGTGCGCCACCACGCCCAGCTTGTTTTTGTTTTAATGGCAAATCTTCTCAAGCAGAACCACCCTCCAGTGTCAGCTTACCATGACCAAAAGACGATGATAATCTGTTTCAACCCCACTTAATAAAGAAGTCACGGACCACGCAGTACATCCAAGAGCAGGGAAAACATGACGCTCTACTGAGTCTTATTCCAGACAAAACAATGGAGACGAGTCCCTAGAATCACTGGGTAAAGGGATTGGCAATTAAAACTCGAGAAGGTCTATCTACTCATTAATTTTCTTAACTCATATGATCTTCCTATGGCTTTAGTTTCATAATGAGAAGCAGCGACAGATTCACATGTTGGCCGTGGTGGACCAGGCAGGGGAGCCCCAGGGCCTCCCTAGACGATTCAGATAATACACATTTAAGAATTACTGGCTTAGATCATACAAACATTAAAAGATTCTCTCTTTTGCTATGAGATTGAAGCTTACCCTGAAGCTTCATTTAAAACAACCTGGTTCTGCATTTTGTCATAAAGGAGTAACCAAGTCAAAGGATCAGAATGTATTTATTTATTTTTGTGGTGTTGGCGACTGAATCCAGGGCCTCGCCCATGCAAGACACGTGCATCCATGTGTGCTGGGCCTCCCGTCCTAAAGGATCAGAACCTGTGCCCTTGATACCTAGAAAAGCCATGGGGAGCTACCTGGTTCGATTCTTCTGGACTAGAACCTTATAGGTAGAACTGAAGTAAGAACTAGGATCCCCAGATCCTGCCATGGGCCGGGGACAACTCTTGGGCACTTCTGCACGGAGAGGACACCAAGGGAGGCTGTCAGACCAGGGAACAGGAAGGACAATTGCCTCTAGGAGCCATCTGGAGTTTGGGGCTTTACTGCAACAAAACAATCCTTTTAAAATGTTTTTCCCTCCAGCTATACCATTCCTGGGTATCTTTCCAAAGGGACTGAAATCAGAGAATTACAGTAATATATGCATATCAATGTTCATAGCAGCACAGTTCACAATAGCCAAATTATGGAACCAACCTAGGTGTCCATCAACAGACAAATGGATTACAAAATTGTGGGATATACACACAATGGAATTCTACTCAGCAATAAAGAAGAACAAAATAATGTCAGTTGCAGGAAAATGGATGGAGAACATTATGTTAAGTGAGATTAGCCAGTCACAGAAAGTGAAGGGTCATATGTTTTCTCTAATATGCAGAAGCTAGGGAGTAATCAGAATACCAGAAGGACTTCAGATAATGGAGGAGAAACTTCATTGGAGCCAGGGAAGTGGTCTAGGGGAAGTGGGGGGGGGGGTCAGTGAAGGAATCACTTCCATCGACATTATGTACCTATGTGAGAATACCAATGTCAATCTCAATACCTTGTATGGGGGGGGGATGGGAAGGGAGCCGGGGAAAAGCCCACCAGGTGCTGTGTGCATGTGTGTCACTATCACTTTGAACTACATTATGATGTAAGACTATAATACACCCATAAAAGTATTAAAAAATATAAAGAATAGTGGAAGGGATTGTGGGAAGGAGGTGGGGAGGGGAAACGGAGGATCAAGGAAGGAAACAGTTCGAATAATGCTATGTTCATGTATGAAGGCACCACTACCAATCTCACTAGCGTGCACAGGGAGAGAGGAGGGGGAGGAGCCAGGGATGCTGAAGGAAATTCACCAAGGGCTGTGTGATCGCTTTGCATCTCACTGTGGTCTATAATTACAAGGTACCAATCAACCAAATGCGATGAGGACCTTATGGGGTGGAGAGGATGAGCACTCCCTTTCTCTCAGCCCCATAGAAGTTAATAACGTGCCCCGTGGTGTCATAGGGAACAGAAGGTTTTGTTATCATGATATGAGTGTTGTGCTACCATTCTTTTGACACCAATCATTTCAAGGTAAAAAAAAAAAAAGAAATTGAATACCTTGAGTGTAGATATGAGGTCTTTAAAAGCCAAAAATTATTAGATTTTTTTACTTGAAATGAAAAAAACATTGACACATTCTACACATTTTAATTTCTAAAGAAGTAAACATCAGCCTCCATAACCCACTGAAGCAAAAAAACCTCTAGAGTCCTTCTTATTCTTCTTATTAAAGTAGAAAAGTCCTGGGGGCCCAAAGGTAGGACAGCCACAGTGGGCCACACCCAGCCGTGACCCGCCATGTGACCTCACAGGAGCCATTGTGAGGGAGTCCCTAGGATTGGCTATATAAGGCCCTCGCGCTGCTGGGTTTTGTCCATTAGTACAGGGAGCTCTTGGTGGTGACCTATAGGACTCCAAGATAGTTAGCGCTTTGGATCTGATTTGTTGGTTTGGGCTTTTGGCTTTGTTGTTTTTTGTGTGTGTTTGTTTGGGTTTGTTATTTTGCTGTACTTTTGTTTGTTGGTTTGTTGTTGTTATGTTTTTTTAGCTAGCATCGTTAGTTGCTATTGCAGCTTTCGATGGACAGTGCTAGGAGAGAGTAGAGAGGCCTGGCCAGGCCTCCCGGCCAGCTCTCCCTGTGAGGATGATCTCATGGACAATTATATGGTCCTGAGGGACATTGGCATGGGTGCTTTTGCCCGGGTCAAACTGTCCCGCCATATCCTCACTGGGATGAGGTGGCTGTGAAGGTCTTGCCTTCATCTAGAAACAACCCCTTCCTTCGATCTGAAATGGACATCATGAGGACAGTGGAGCACCTGAATGTGGTCCAGCTGTTTGAGATCACAGACATGGCCGACTACGTCTACCTGGTGATGCAGCACGTGAGCGGGGGCTGCTGCTGCGCTGCATCTGACAGTCTGGTGGCCCGGAGGGTGTTCAGGCAGGTCATGAGTGTGGTGCACTACTGCCACAAGAAGGGCATAGGGACCCGAAGCCGGAGAACATCCTCCTGGACGCGGACGGGAATGTCAAAGTCACTGACTTTGGGCTGAGCTGCCCTTCACCACTGGGCAGAAGCTGACCACCGCCTGCGGCACTGCCCGCTACTGCACCCCAGAGGTCCGCCAGGGCCAAGGATACGGCCCCGAGGTAGACATCTGGGGCCTGGGTGTCGTCCTCTACTGTATACTCACAGGCACCACCTTGGAGCAGCGGAGGGGGCAGGCGCTGCAGGGAAGGTTCTCAGTGCCCGTGCACATCTCCACCCAGGCATGAAGCCTCATCAACTGCTTATTAACTGTTGACCGGGCCCTGAGGCCCACGGCCGCCGAAATCCTGGCTCACCTGTGGCTGAGACAGGATAAAAGGAGCATTCACCAACTCCTACCCAGCTGCTCTCCAAACACCCGAACCCCACAATCCTGAGCGTGATGCAGCACCTGGGTTATGACCCACACCAGACCTGGCTGTCAGTGGTGAACAGGACATTTGGCCACTCATTGGTGACATACCTGCTGATCCAACACCAGGTGAGCGGCGGGGCAGGGCCTGAGCATCGGGGTGCGGTGCCACCCCATCCCCAGCAGACCCTTCCACTTTCCCGCTGCCCCCAGGAGGAGAGCCAGCCAGCCCAACCTTCACGCCTGCCGGTTGGTGCCCTCTAAGTATCCCCCAGCCCAGGAGGACATGCGGTGCCAGCAGAAGGGATAGCCTGCCTGCCATTCCCCTGAGCTACCGGGCCCAGAGGACCCTGCCTCCCAGCGCAGCCCCCCAGCATGGCCCTGAGGCCCCCCGGCCAGCCCCTGCAAGAGCAGCAGCAGCATGGGGGAGGCAGAGGGAAGCTGGTCCTACCAGGGACCCTCAGAAAAAGCCTCCCCTTGCACCCTGCAGCCCCATCATGAGCCTGCCTCCAGTGCCCGGGACAACAGGAGGAGCAGGAGGACCACAGGTTCGAGGCCAGCCTCAGCAACTTAGCAAGACCCTCAGCAACTTAGTGAGACCCTGCTTCAAAAAAAAAAAAATAGGGCTGGGGGGTGTAGCTCAGAGGTAGAATATCCCTGGATTGAATCCCCAGTACCAAAAAAAAAAGTCTTTCCCCAAGTGGTTTTTCAACTTTCATTCCACACAAGAGGTTTCTGCGGAGGTGTTTCATATCCTGGCCTAGCGGGCAAGGAGCCCTTGTGAGCTGAAAGGAAAGCCAGTGATTCGATCCTGGTTGCTATGGCAACACTGCTATTCTGATTCTGATTGTTGACTTCAGCGGAGTTAAATGTGAGCAGCTAACTAAGAGGATGCTTGCAACTTTAACCTTAACTATAAGAAAAATGTACGCACTTTCAAAATGATGCCTGAAATGCTGCTGCATACGTGAACTCGAGTAGGGACACTGTTCCCATTTACTGGGGAAGCAGAAACGAGATTTTTTTCCCTGAAGAGGAAAGAGGGCCTCCCACAATCTGCCCCAGTCGACAAGTGAGCATTTGTCAATTTTAAGAGTTAAAGAAGAACAGAACAAGATTCCTGTTGAAACATCCAGTTCAGCATTAACATCAGCGACAGGACTTTCCAGGCAATGGGGACGTCTGTGGTGGACAAGGGAGTCTGGTGCTTCTACCTGCAATAGGGTTTCGTTACAGGAAGATTTCTTTTTTTTTTTTCTTTTTTTGCAGCACTGGGGATTGAACCCAGGGGCATTCTACTTCTAAGCTACACCCCAGCCCTATTTTTTATTCTTTATTTTGAAACAGGGTGTCACTAAGTTGCAGAGGGCCTCACTAAGTAGCTGAGGCTGTCCTTGAACCTGCGATCCTCCTGTCTCAGCCTCCCAAGTACTGGGATGACAAGCGTGCGCCACCACGCCCGGCAGATGCAGATTTTTATAAACAGGTTTCACTCCACATTGATCTATGCAGTCATAGACTGAATTGTAAACAAGTACACCCCAGGCAGGGGAGGTAGCTTAATGGTAGAGCACTTGCCTGGCAGGCCCTGGTTTCAATCTCCAACACTGCAAACAAACACCCCAGAATTACTTATATAGCTCAGTGCCCCCCCTCAAAGTCACCACCTGAGGGACCAAGCTCTTCCTTATAAAATGCTGATGCTGCTCAGAGCATGTCACAAAGTGTCTATTCTGGAAGCTTCTTCCGAATGTCCTCACTGGTGACAAATCTCCAACCTCAGAGGACAGAATTTCCTTTTTGGAAACCGTCAAGAGGCATTGGTGGTAAATAATATAGGCGACTGAAAGGGTAACATGGCATAAGGTCAAACACAAGGTTTACCTACAAAAGCAAATGATTTTCTTATGTTTCACAAGCTGATTCTAAAAGCTATCCTCATGAGCCAGGTGTGGTGGCACATGCCTGTAATCCAAGTACTTGGGAGGCTGAGACAGGATGACCGCAGGTTTGAGGACAGCCTCAACAACGCAGTGAGACTTTCAACAATCTTGAAAGACCTTTTTTCAAAACAAAAAATACAATAGGGCTTGGGGTATAACACAGAGGTAAAACACCCCTGGGTTCAATTCCCAGCAACCCCCCCCCCACACACACTCTCGCAAAGGCTATCCTCACAAAAAAAATGTTTCAGTCAGCTCTCTACAATGGCAGGCAACACCGTTTCAATATGTATATACTTTCAGAGTGTTGCCTTGTAAGGCAGATTTAAGTTCTGGCCATGTAAAAGCTCCTGGTCACAGACCAGAAATCTGAACATTTCTGTCTTGACAGAAGCGATGTTTACACAGACCTTAGGTTTAGAAGACTTGAGCTATGTAACCTGGGCAAGTTACTTAACATTTCTGAATCTCGTGTCCTCACCTATAAAATGGTGATAATAATAGCTCTTACCTCATAGGACTGCTCTAGGAGTTAAATGATTTAGTAGCATAAGGCCAAGCACATAGTAAGAGTTTAGTAATCATTACCATGGCAACAAGAGCAGTACCCACAGCAGAGCTGCTACAGCTGAGGAAAGTGTCCTTTAACAACGGGGATTTTATATTCTTTTTTTAAAATATACTTGTATTGGTGCATTGTAGTCCCACATCATAATGTATTTCCGAGTGATAGGGACATATATGCACACAGCACTTGGTAACAACTGGGATTTTTAAAAAAATTGTAAATGCTCTTACATTTCTACTACGCAGTGATAGAGGATAACATGCTGAAGGTTCAGATGAACAAGCGTTCATGGGTGATTGGAAGGAACATTGCCTTTACCAATAGCTATGGCCCCATCCTGGCAACACTGGCAGGGATGAATCACTGCCATCGATCGCCGTCCCCCAGTAGTAGGTCTGACTACAGCGAGGTCCCAAGTGCCCCGCCAAGCAAACACGATCCCAGCGTGGGCAGAAACAGCAGGCCTCAGCGTGTGGGAGTGTCAAACACAGAAGCCCGGGCTGGTGGAGCCCTCCAGTTGTCCCCAAACACATCCCCACCAGGGGGACCAGCACCAGTGTGTGGGCAGGACCGAAATGAGCCCGATGGTGGTGATGTTTTTTGTAAATTGAGGGCAAGTATAAACTAGGCAAAGGGCTCTGGGGAGAAGTTTAGGTTAGTAAATACACAGGAGGAGGAGGAACTGGCTGTATTAAAAAATAAAAAAAAAAGACTGAAATTAGAGAAGATCCAGGGTCCACAGAATGACTGCTGGCTGAGTCAGAAGTGCGGTGGAGTTAAACTGAAAGAGGCGAGCTGGGGCTGGGAGACAGGTGAGCAGGTCATGGAGACTGGGCAGGCCGCCCACGCCCGGGGAAGGTGAGCAGAGCGCTGGGCCTGCTCCTCACGAGCTCTTCACTCCAGACAGAAAACTCAGAAACTGGGGGGAGGAGCCCCAAGTAAATCTAAAACTTTCATGATACAACCTATGCAGGAATGGGTTATAGACAGCAGAAAAGTACGAGCCGAAGCTGACTAAATGACAGAAAATATGGGCCAGGAAGGGTGTGGGGTATACTTGTGTTGAAAACGTTTCTAAAGAGGATTATTAAGGGCTAGAAGTGGGGGCAAACAGAGAATTGAATTTCTACTTTTGCAAGGACATTTCTAGTAGTGTTGAGAGATAGTTGTAAATTATTGACAAAATATGGTGGATATTATAAATATCCTCATCTTAGCCGGGCTCAGTGGCACATGCTTCTAATTCCAGTACTTGGGAGGCTGAGGCATGAGGATCTCAGGTTCAAGGCCCTCAGCAATTTAGGAGGCCCTATTTCAAAAATACAAAATAAGAAGGGATGGGGATGGAGCTCAGAGGTAGGTAGAATACTCCTGGGGTCGATCCCCCGTACCACCCCCAATTAATATGATTCCATATTGATATGCCCTCATATGTCTAATGAAAACAAATTTAAATCTTAGAGGAATGTGCTCCCAACCCAAACCTCAAAAAAGCCCTACACATGAAGTTGTGGCGACCACGAGCTCACAATAAGAACAATACTCACAAAATCTGCACTGGGGCCTTTATTGACAGGGAGTTAGCAAAAACAGCAAGTTCCAGAATGAGACTCATGGAAATATTAGACACTGGAGCTGAACAACACAGAATAGAAGACACACATGCTGAGCCAGGCGTGGTGGCGCACGCTTGTAATCTCAATACTTGGGAGGCTGAGACAGGAGGTTGCAGGTTCATGGCCAACCTCAGCTACTTAGTGAGGCCCTCCACAACTTAGTGAGACCCTGTTTCAAAATAAAAAATAAAATAGAGCTGGGCGTGTAGCTCAGAGGTAGAATGCCCCTGGGTTCAATTCCTAGTACAAAAAATAAAAAAAAAATTTAAAAAATACACATATGCTTCATATCTTTAAGAAATAACAGACAATTGAAAGTTTGTGTAAGGAACAAGAGACTACAAAAAATGAAGTTAAACGGGAAAAACAAGAACAAAATGTTTAGTTATTGAAAAATCAAAAATTACAATAATAGATATTTATATTTCATCAAATGGGTAAAACAGAAGTCGAGTCACAGCCGGAAGGAGAACTAAAAAATAGAAATCAGAGTTGAAGATATTACTTAAATTTAGCAGAGAGATAAACAGAGATGGAGGAAAAAATAACTGATAGGTAAGTCAAACTGAGATAGTCTGATACGCTTCTAATTGGAATTTCAGAAAGAGAGAGAAGGGCAGGTTGGGGCATGATGAGTTAATGAGAGGAATTTTTCAGAACTGATGAAAAACGTAAATGCTCAAATCTAGTAATCACAATGTTTTCCAAGCTGGATAAAAAGAAATCCATAGCTAGATACTAGATTAAACCACAGATTATTAAAAGCAAAGACAAAAATCCTATAACCAATGAAAAACCAAATTACCACAAATGAATGGCAATTAAGTTGGATGCGATTTCTCCACAGCAGCGATGTGAATAAGAAGCCAGTGGAATAATACCTTAAAAGCTCTAGGGAAATAATTAGCAACCTCGGGTCGTTCAGGAAATGGTGGGGGAATGAAGACATCAGTTTCTTAACTGACCATCAGCAAAATGATAAATGTCATAGATTGCCCTTTATATCCAAAGCTCATTCTCTAAGAGCGATTAACATGTTCAATATTCATGCCACTTGCGTCAATTAGTGGAGATTCTGCCTGAAGGCAGAGGAGAGAGCTGTGTGGAATCTGGAGTGCTCTGTGCCTGTGGCAGCACAGTCTGAATCCACCAGAGTGGTCCGGCTGTCCTTGAAACAGTATTCCAGTGCTAGACTTTGATTCCAGATCACACGGGATCATCTTTTTTTATTTTTCGGTACTGGAGATTGAACCCAGGGGCATTCTTCCTCCAGGCTACACCCCCCAGCACTATTTTTTATTCTTTATTTTGAAACAGGGTCTCACTAAGTTGTAGAGGGCCTCACTAAGTAGCCGAGGCTGGCCTCGAACCTGCTATCCTCCTGTCTCAGCCTCCCAAGTACTGGGATTACAAATGTGAGTCACCACGCCTGGCTGATGGGATCATCTTAAAAGTACAGCCCTGGTCATTCTGCATTTTATTTCTGAAAGTTTCATTTCATAAGTCGATTATGTAAAAATCATTCAACTTCAAAGTTGTTAAAGGCTGGTTTTCTAAAAAACCAAATGCCCTTGATGTTTTGCAGATGATATTTTCTCTCTCTGTAATCAACTATTACCATTTGCTTTTCAAGTAATTACTAACTTTATCTTCCTAACAGCTCACGCCTGCTGCTCTGGTGGCCTCTGACTGCAGTACTGAGCAGGGAGCCGCTGGCCGGGGACCAGGATATCTATTCCAAACACTCATTTGGAAAAAAGGGAGAACAATCATTTTTACTCTCTCATGATATTCACTCTCATTGAAAAAATCGTGCAAAAGATGCTAATACAGCTTAGTTCAAAGAAAGTAATTAGCTTCCTTTTCTGACAATCAGCAGGAGATAAACAGAGGCAGAGGTTATATATCATCAAGTTATTGCTGGGCTGAGACAGGAGGATCACAGGCTCAAGGCTGGCCTTAGCAACTTGGTGAGGCCCTGTTCCAAAATAAAAAATAAAAAGGACTGGAGGTGTATGTCGGAGGTAGAATGCCCCTGGGTTCAATCCCCAGTACTACCCCACCACCACCACACACACAGGTATTGCTGGTAACATTTACTGGCTTATTGACATTTTAGAATTTTCTCTTACCTAAGACCCTCTTTAAATTCATTTCATTTCACATATAAATGCAAAAACCTAAAAATACAATCTTGAAGGGAACTATGAAGAAGGAAAAATAGAAAAATAATTACACTGGTCATCCTGGATGAATACATTTTTTGAAGTCTAAGTAGCAAAACTTCAAATGCATTTGAAACTTTAGCTCCTAAAAGGAGCCCCCAAATTCATGCACATAGCCAGGCCTGGTGGCGCACACCTGTAATCCTAGCACTTGGGAGGCTAAGACAGGAGGATCACAGGTTCAAGGACAGCCATGCAATTTAGCAAAGCCCTGTTTCGAAATAAGAAATAAAAAGTGTTGGAGGTGTAGCTCAGAGGTAGAACGCCCCTGGGCTCAATAAGGAGAAGGAAGAGGAGGAAGAGGAGGAGGAGGAGGAGGAG
>PVJS01047452.1:0-15440 GCA_004027185.1 Glis glis
CAAAAAAAAAAAAAAAAAAAAAAAAAAAAGAATGTAGAGACAATTGAAGCCTCTAGCCTTAAAAGCACATAGAGACTTAGGAGAACCAGGAGAACCATAGAGAATTAGAGCCTTTAGCCCGACAAATATAGGAAAAACAATTAACAGCCCAAAGATCATAGTGTCTTTGCCTGGCCATAAAGATAACAAGGGCCTCATGCCTCTTCTTAAAGAGTACACACACAGCCACACACTGGCTGTAATCAGTGTCTCTATTTCCCTCCTATTCTTTGTGACTCGGCCTCAGTATGAGAAAGGCAAACTCTCTGTGTTACATCAAAGTGCCCCCCAGAATGGTTCTGCAGTAATATCTTATTATGATTTTTTTTTTTGGTACTGGGGATTGAATGCAGGGACATTCTACCTCCGAGCTACACCCCCAGCCCTATTTTTTTATTCTTTATTTTGAAACAGGGTCTCACTAAGTTGTGGAGGGCCTCACTAAGTAGCTGAGGCTGGCTGCGAACCCGGATCCTCTGGTCTCAGCCTCCCAAGTACTGGGATTACAAGCGTGCGCCACCACGCCTGACTATATCTTATTGATTTCTTTTGTAAGTAGTAGAAAAAATCAGTCGCATGAGCTTGTCTTAATTTCTTTTCTTTTTTTTCTATAGTTGTTACTATCAGTTGCTGATAATTCCTCTTCCTCCTTTTTTGTGGTACTGGGGATTGAACCCAGGGGTGTGTTCTACCTCTGAGATACACCCCTACCCCTATTTTATTTTGAAATAAGGTCTTGCTAAATTGCTGAGGCTGGCCTGTTTCAGCCCCCCCGCCAAGGACTGGGATTACAGGTGTGCACCACCATGCCCGGCTCAGAGCATTTCTTTTTTATCATTCACAAACTACAACTTGAGACCTTTGCTCAGAAAGGAGAGCTCAGGGATTAGTTAACAACTTCATTATGTCAGGGTTGGGTTCACTATTCATGTGAATTTTCCACAATGGATTATAGCTGCAGTAATTGTTATGGTGGGAGCAGCGCTGTGGGCTCTTCCTTCAATTCAGATCAGATTGTCTGAAGAGAATTAAAACTAACAGGCAGTTCGGTTGCAGCTTTAACAAAATTTTATTACAAAGTCAGTAAGAAATAGAAAAAGAGAAGAGGAAAAGCAGCGTGCCTGGAAGACATGCTGGAGAGCCTGAAAGTGGAACTCTCCCCTCCCTCCGACCCTGGCCCCTTAAATACAATTTTCACATTGGTACGGTTTTATCAGCATTACCAAGGCAACGAGCTAGTAACTTATTTCTTAGGCATAACTTATTCCTTAGGCAGGTGGTGCCTTCTAGTCTACTAAGTGCACTTACTAAGTGCAGAGGTCACTGATCTATCTCGTTTTTCCCCCTATTGTATTGGGCTATATTGGTTGTCTATCAACTATGGGCACTTTGTTGTAACGCATGGAGTTTGCCTTTCTCATACTGAGGCCGAGTCACAAAGAATAGGAGGGAAACAGAGGCACTAGCTATAGCCAGTGCAGTTGTGTACTATGATCTTAGGGCTAAAGCCTTAACTGCCTCTAATGTTGTTCTTAAGTCTCTATGTGCTTCTAAGGCTAGAGGCTTCATTTGTCTTTACATTCTTACTATGGGTTAATCATTAGAACAAAGGGGCAGAAGAAGAAGGGCAGGGGAGCTCTTGGAATGTAATGGAGCTACCGCCTCTCCCTGCCTGAATGACTGTCTTTTACATTTTATTAGAAATTAATATCAGAGGAATTTTCCCAAACCGGCACAGTAATTACCATACTTTATCAGTAATTTTAGTCATGCTACTTGTATTTTGAATTTTGTCTTTATCATTTTTTTCATAGCTAGTAATTTAAAAATTTCGACATCAGTGTTTCTGGGATTTGTTTGAACGTTGACATTTAAAACCCTTGGACAATGATTGAAGGCATTTGAGGTGGTTTTCTGTGGCGCTTCTCAACCTTTGTCCACAAGGACAAACCTGATCCTTCTATCAGTTGTACACAAATCCTGCTCATTAATTGTAGCTCCAATCCTCTCTCCCAATCTACAAAGAGCTTTACAGGCATAATCTTCTATTCAAAAACAAGTCATTAGGCCGGGTGTGGTGGCGCACACTTGTAATCCTAGTACTTGGGAGGCTGAGACCGGAGGATCCAGGTTCGCCGCCAGCCTCAGCTACTTAGTGAGGCCCTCCACAACTTAGTGAGACCCTGTTTCAAAATAAAGAATAAAAAATAGGGCTGGAGGTATAGCTCAGAGGTAGAATGTCCCTGGCTTCAATCCTCAGGACACCCCCCCAAAAAAAACCATGTTGGAGAATAACCTTTGTTGGTGGAGTACCTTCACCTCTCTGCCTCAGTTCTCCTTACATACAAAATAAAGCTACAAGAAGTTTTCATGGAAATATTAGTAAGTTTCCCATTATTGTTGTGAGAGTTTCAATTCAATAAGAGGGTTAGGAGGACCTAATGAAGTAGGGAGGGAGTCAAGTGTGGAGGGCCGGGAATTGTAGGCTGAGGAGTTGGACCATTATGTAATGAAGGCTTGTAAGGAAAATGGAGCAGGGTAGTAGCATTATCATCATCTGTGTCTTAGGAGGAAAATTGGCCGTAGTGTGTAGAATAAAGGAGAGAGAGATAGAAAATAAGAAAAGTTAAGAGATCATTGCAAAGGTCCAGACGAGAGATGTTGATGGTAACTTCTGTGGAAATGGGGAAACTGGGACCAGTTCAAGAGGTACCAAGAAAATCAACTGTGGAAGCAATAGCATTTGGCTGGATGTGAGGAATGAGGGAGGGGATATGAGTAGGACTGAGGTTTCTGGCCTGAATACTGGAAGATGCTGAATCCATCGAATGGAAGCACAGGGAGAGAGAGAGAGTGTGTGTGTGTGTGTGTGTGTGTGTTAAGGTGAGATACACAGGGGTTAGGTATGATTTATCTTGTTGGGAATGCCTGTGGATACTCGTGCGGTGCCCACACGGACGGTTAGAGTAGGTCTGGGGAAACGTCTTCATATAGAGGAAAGAAATACTCTAGTAATGAGTACAGTTTATTTTTATAGAGCTCAATCACCAGCGCCCCAACCCCTGAAGTGGTTATTACCTCGCCAGCAGTAAAAGTATGATTATAGCTCCTACTTACTGTGTAAAGGCCCTCGGTTCCCGCAACTTTCATAGGCAAAGTGATATTAATTGCGATTAATTACCCTATGGCTCAGGACAAAGACTGCTAGATGATTTACTGTGGCTTCCCTAGGGTGCCTGCAAGGTTTCTCCCTGGAGCCTCAGGACAGGCGAACTGGACGGTACCCGGGTGGCCTTCCGCCGCGAGCTGCCACCATCCGTGCGGTTCCGGGCCCTCGGACCCTCGCACTGTCTCGCTCAACCTTGTGCTCGGAGGGCGACGCCGTCCGGCTCGCGCGGACCCCATCCCAGGCAGGGGCGTGGCTTCCCGAGGCCCCGCCCCGGCCCCGCCCCTCGGCCGGCCCCGCCCCTCGCCCCGGCTCCCTCGGCCGCCCGCGCGTGCGCGCCTGCGCTGGTCCTCGTCTCGGAGCAGCCATGATGGTGGGTGTTCTCCGCGGCGCCGAGCCCCGGGCGCGCGGTGGGGGCGGCGGGCGCGGGGCGGGCGCGGGGCCCGCGCCGGCCTGGTACTAATGTCTCCCTTTGTGTCTCCCCCGTCCCGTCCTCTTCCTCGGCGCGCCGGGCCCGCCGACCCAGCAGGAAGGCCTGGACGACGGCCCCGACTTCCTCTCGGAGGAAGACCGCGGAGTAAGTTCTGCCTCCTCCGTCGCGGACCCTCTTCCCCGCCCCGGCCCCGGGTGTGGCTTGAGGAGGGTCTCGGGCCGCGGCGCCCCCTCCTGCCGTCCGGCCCCATTCCCCCGCGGCGCGGCGCGGCGCGCCCCGCCCTCCCGCAGCCCTTCTTCCCGGGGCCGCTCGGTTCCTGATTTCCGCGGCGGCTTTCTTCCCTCCAGTCCCAGATCCGACCCTGGGGGACCTCCTCCGCCCTCGGGGCCGGGTGCAGGTGGAGGCCGGAGCCGGGCGCTCCACTCTCGCTACCTGGGGCCAACACTCCCCATCCTCACACCTTCCTGGCTTCACTCACAATTTTCTCCCGGTGTGGACCCCTCGAACCCGCTCCTGCTCATCCTTCTCTTTCTGTCTCTCTGAAGCAGATACAGTAGGAGTTATTCTAAATTACCCTTTTGCAAGGATTTGTAGTCACCAAACCAAATCTCAGCTGTTCTTCCGTGTCCTACTAGATTTTGCAAAGTGCTGGTAGCCCATGGTATCTTTACTTTCTTGTATCTATGTATGAGAAATATATAAATAATGTTTTGCATGGTTCCCTTGGTGGTGTTTCCCTCCCCCAGCTTTTTTTGACTGACAGATAATTGTGCATATATATTTAAGATGTACAACGTGATATTTTGATATATGTATACATTGTGAAGTGATTGCCACTGTCAGGCTCTTTAACATTACACCTTACCTCACCTAGTTACCAAATTTTTTTTTTTGGTGAGAACATTTGTGGTCTATTCTTAGTAAATTTCAAGTATACATTATTATTAAATATAGTTATACTGAACATTAGATCACAGAACTTACTCATTTTATAACTGAAAGTTTACACCTTTTTTTTTTTTTTTTACGGTACTGAGGATTGAACCCAGGGCATTCTACCTCCGAGCTACACCCCCAGCCCTATTTTTTATTCTTTATTTTGAAACAGGGTCTCACTAAGTTGCAAAGGGCTTCACTAAGTAGCTGAGGCTGGCCACAAACCTGCCATCCTCCTGTCTCAGCCTCCCAAGTATTGGCATGACAAGTGTGGGCCACCACTCCCGCTAGTCCTTTTGACCAATATATCCCCCCCCCTTGGTAACTACCATTCTACCCGTGGTGTCAAAGGACCTTCAAGGCTCAGATTTCTCCGTCCCCCTTCCTGTTTCCCTTGCTTGAGCGAAGGGTGGTCAGATGTATAGTGCCTTGTACAAGTGAGCACTTGAAAAATACTGAAATATGATAATTGCTGCTCAGCAGAGTTCCCTGGTTCCTTCACTTGTAGCAGCCTGCACTTTAGTTTTCCATTTTGCTTTTACTTCTCTGTCTTAGATAATATGAGAGATGGATCTTTTAATGAATTTTTGGATCTTTTAATGAATTTTTGGTAGGTGATAAAATTTTGTTGGATATTTTTGCTGTTTGTAATAAGAGGTGAGGTGGTAAGTATTAACTGATGACTTTTATCAAGCTTTCAGATGATAGAAAGATACAAAGGTTGCTGAACATACTTTTATCTTATAAATGATAAATTAGTAACTTTCTCAGCTTATGCAAAAGATCATAAAGAGTTTCTAAAATTTAATTTCTAGTGGATTATAAAACAATGGGTGTGTAAATGTGCATATATGTCTTCTGGAATAAGACAGTAGAATTAGGTGAATGTTTACAAATTATATTTTGGGTCTTAAAATAGGGGAAACCAGCAGAGCCATTTAATGAAATGAGATGGGTTGATTATAGTGTAATTAAACTGATTTTTCTAAAAATAAAGCATATAGCCTTCTTTATTTAGATAACAACTTGTGTCTTGTTTTTCATGATCTATCAGAAAAAGCAAACAGGTTTATTTTCTTGTAAAATCCAGGAAAAGTATTAATTTTGGAGTATGTACATTGATGATGGGAAAAGTAGAATTATTTTCTGGTGCATAGTTGAGTTAATGGCTTTATGCCTTCATAAGATTTGCTTATAAAACTGGAAGTACTTAAGTAATGTGTCCAGAAACTTTTTTCATGTATTACAGAATTGAGGGGGGGAGCATGTCTGACCAGGAAGTTCTTGTAGAATCTTGTAGATAAAAATTTTAATATGAAAGTGGAAAAAAAGGCTGAGAATGTTGCTCAGTGTAGAGTGCTTGCCTAGCATGCACAAGGTTTGATCCCTAGCAACACACACACACACACACACACACACACACACGGAAAAAAGCATTATCATGAGTTAGAAAGCTTTTAGAAGGTCATGGTGAATATATACATATGTCTAGTTCTTATTTTTGTCCTATAGAACTGGGTGAATCATAGTAATAATTGTAGCTGGGCACTGTGTTAAGCACTGTATGAACATCCCTCTCATCCCTCTGAAGCCTTTAGTGCCCCCCTTTTATAAATGAGAAATCTGAACCTCCAAGAAACTAAATTAGTAGTCTAAGGTCACACAGCAGAGTGGGAGAGCTGGATTTTATTTATTTTTTTAAACATGCTTTTATTGGTGCGTTGTAGTCTCACATCACAATGAATATCTATTTGATGTTAACATACATGCACACAGGAGAGCTGGATTTTAAACCTTGTTTCTGACATCAGAGCAGGTGCACATGTTTCTCAGAGTGGCCTTGAAATACTTGCATCAGAATCATCTGGGGTGTTTGAAAAGCAAAACAAAGATGTGTGGATCCTGTGCCCTTACTGAATCATTATCTCTTGGGGTGGGGAAAAAGGTAACTGCTTTTTAAATTAACACCCAAGAAATTTCTGTTATGCACCAAAGTTTGATTACTATTGCACAAAGTTACTCTGCTGTTTCCTCATTTCAGGAACAGAAGTATCTGGCATGTTTAAATTTCCTTACATTGTGTTTGCCCTGATAGAAATAGATTGCCATAATTAGAATTTTAAGGCATTGCAGTTTAAGTTTAGATCATCTTATTCAGCTTTTAAGCAAGGGAGTCTTGATAGAGAAAAGCATAAAGTATATTTTTGACATGAGTTGCAAAGGAGACATCACAGATTCAAAAATAACAGAAGCATACAAAGCAGCAAGTAGGCAAAATTAAAGTCAGTGTTTTTTTTTTTTTTTTTTCAGAACTGGGGATTATACCCCGGGGCATTCTACCTCTGAGCTACACCCCCAGTCCTATTTTTTATTCTTTAGTTTGAAACAGGGTCTCACTAAGTTGCGGAAGGCCTCACTAAGTAGCTGAGGCTGGCCGCGAACCCAGATCCTCCTGTCTCAGCCTCCCAAGTACTGGGATTACACGTGTGCACCACCATGCCTGGGCAAAGTCAGTGTTTTAAAATAAATCTTTTAAGCAAACTTAAGTTTTCGTCATATTTGGATCAGAACAAAATCTTACAGTATCAAGGAAATATTGTTTTGCAAGAAACTAAAAAATCAGGTTTTAAGAACACAGTGTTGAAAATTATTGGCCATATTTTTCTCTTCAGCTTCACCTCTACATTATAGGGGTTTTTTCCCCAAAAAAATGGACAGTAACATATTTAGTAAACAAATGGGTCCTTTGAACTGGACACATTTTACTTTGATGTACTTGTTAAATAAGAATAATGCATGCCAGAGTAATGGCATAATTCTCTCTTAGCATTTGATTTCAATTCTAAATAATATGTTTATTGCTTGCAAAATTTAGGTGGAGTAACTACATCTTATCCTGGGCTCCTAGCTTTGCTCCTCCCTCTGTATTCCTTATCTTCATTAATGGCATCATTTTCCAGTTGTGCAAGAAACCTCTAAATCATACATATCCTTCATCCTCCTAGAACAGTCACTGAGGCCAATTAATTGCATCTTGGAGATGTTTATCCCATCTTCTTTTTCCATGGCTTGGGTTATGTTCTTTGCTACTTCTTGCCTGGATTGTAGCAGTATCCTCATTAGTCGGTCTTTAGTCTTTCTGCTTTCCAATCCAGCTTTCACATTACTCAGAGTTACATAACTGACATGATTAAGTAATTTAACGAGTCAAAGTACTTACTTGGACCACATTCTTTTTGAAGTAAGGTCCAAACTCCTTAGGCTAGCATTCATCACTGCTCATAACCCTTTCTGGCTGGCTTTAATATGCCGCCCCTGCTCCACACATACCTTAGTCTGCTTGTCATTGCCCAAGCACCTGTGGACTTTAATGTCTGCTTTATGCATGATTTCAGTGTTGTGTAGTGTTTTCCTCCCTTTCACTAGAAATTTTTTAAGACAGCCCAGATATTGGTATTTTCTTTTGTACCTGTACACCCCCAGCCCCATTTTATTTTTTATTTTGAAACAGGGTCTCACTAAGTTGCTGAGGGCATCATTGAGTTGCTAAGGTTGGCCTTGAACCTGCAATCCTCCTGTCTCAGCCTCCCAAGCACTGGGATTACAGGCATGCACCACCACACCCAACTACATTCCACACTTATTGCTAGTTATTTCAGATAAAACTGACCTAGAGCCAGGTGTCATGGTGCACACCTGTAATCCCAGCTACTCAGGAGGCTGAGGCAGGAGGATCTGAAATTCAAGGCCAGCCTGGGCAATTTAGTGAAACCTTGTCTCAAAAATAAAAAGGGCTGGGATGTGGCTCAGTGGTAGTGCAAGTGCCTTGCATGTGAGGCTCTGGGTTGGATCCCCAGTACCACACATACACATACGAAGTGACATAGTGTTGGCCAAGGATAAAAAGATAAATAAGAAAATTCCTCCCTGCGATCATCACTGTAGTAAGGGAGTTAGAGTTCCAATCCCTTGTGATAAAATGCTATGAGACTACAAAGAAGAGAGTGCTTAACTTTGGGGGAATGGATAGTAGTAAAGACATTATAGTTACACATGTGTATTGCCATTTACTGTGTGCCAGGGGCTTTACATGTATTGACTAAATTCTCAAATCCCTGTGAAGTAACTGCTGCTATTACTATTTTGGAAAGAAACGTGTTCAGAAAGATTAATTTGCCCAAGGTCATATGTCCAGTAGGAGCTGCAGCGAGACCCAGGCAGTTTAGCTCTAGGGTCTGGGTTCTTAGCCTCTAGGTTATCACTGAAGTGAGTTAACACTTAAATGCTGATCAGGAATTTTGTAGACTCTCAGGGAAGAAGGGCCTGCCAGCAGAAAGCATAGCATGTGTAGGTAATTTGGTTCTGCCTAGAGTGCCTGCTTTTACAGGGGCAGCGGTTGCAGAGGTAGATCTGGCAAGTACACATAGAGTGTAAACTGTGTGATGATAAAGGATCCGGGCAGTGGGAAGTGCTGAAGGATTTTAAGCATATACCCAGATGAAAACAGAATGGTAGATTAATGTGGAGGGTAGGTTGATGCTTCTTTTCAGAAAGCAAAGGAGCCAGTTAATAGGCAGTTGAAACAGTCCAGATGAGAAATGACAAATGTAGAACTAAGGCAGTGGAAGAGGGGATGAAGAAGGGGACATAGTGAAGAGGTATTTAGATGGTAGAATTGACAGGCATGGTGACTACATACAGGAGCTGGTCAGGGAGAAGAAAAAGAAAATGCAGAGTGCAGGGGAAGGAGCATGGTTAAAGGGTAGATAATAAGTTTGGTTTCAGTAAGTTGGCCTTGCACATGTTAGGCAAGTGCTCTACCACTGGGAGTTAATACTCTCAGCCCTTTTTTTTTTTTTTTTTTGCGGTACCGGGGATCGAACCCAGGGGCATTCTACGTTCTACCTCCGTGCTACACCCCCGGCCCTATTTTTTATACTTTATTTTGAAACCAGATCTTACGAAGTTGCGGAGGGCCTCACTTAAGGAGAGAGAGAGAGAGAGAGAGAGAGAGAGAGAGAGAGTTCTCAGCCCCGTTTTGAGACAGGGTCCCACTAAGTTGCCAAGGCTGGCCTCCAACTTGAGTTCCTCTTGCCTCAACCTCCCACATAGCTGGGATTACAGGCATGCCCCACCACATCCTGCTTGTTGTGACTGTTCTCTAGCCGCACGCAGCAGCTTAAATGTAAAAACAAAGAAAGTTGATTATTAAATTGATCATGTGTGTGTGAATTTGTAACCCAGGAATGATAGAAGTTGAAGGGACCAGCAAGAAAGACATTGATGTGCATATCACAGAGTGGATTGGAAAAGGAGTGAAACAGAGAGGGTGCTGACAGACTGAAAATATGGAAAGGTCACAGAACTTATGTCGATAAGGTCAAATTATATTTGTAGTAAAAGTGGCAGGGAGAAAACATGAAGCACTTACTCGAATTTGTATTTAGTACTTAAAATGTATTCTCTTCTTCATTGCAAACAAATTTCATGAAGGCAGGGCTTTTGTTCACTTTATTTTTTGTGGTACTGGGGATTGAACTCAGGCATTCTACCTCTGAGTTATACCCCCAGCCCTACTTTTATTTTTTATTTTGAAACAGGGTCTCACTAGGTTGATAAGAATCTCACTACTTGCTGAGTCTGTCCTCGAACCTGCGATTCTCCTATCTCAGCTTCCTAAGTGCTGGGATTATAAGCATGCGCCACCATGCCCATCTTTTGTTCCCTTTAAATCCTCCACTCCAGGCATGGTGGCGCACACTTATAATCCTAGTACTTGGGAGGCCGAGACGGGAGGATCACAGGTTTGAGCACAGCCTCAGCAAGTAGTGAAACTTGCATCAACCTAGTGAGACTCTGTTTTCAAATAAAAATAAAATAGGGCTGGGAGTGTAGCTCGAGATAGAATGCCCCTGGGCTCAATCCCCAGTGTCACCAAAAAAAAAAAAAAAATCCTCCACAATACCTAGCACAATTATTTGCATGTAAGTGCTAAAAATAATGTTTATTAAGCCGGGCGTGGTGGCGCACGCTTGTAATCCCAGTACTTTGGGAGGCGGAGACCTGAGGATCCGGGTTTGCGGCCAGCCTCAGCGCGCGCGCGCGCTCTCTCTCTCTCTCTCTCTCTCTCTCCCCCCCTCCCTCCCTCCCTCCCTTCCTTCCTCCCTCTCTCTCTCTCCCTGTCTCCCTCTCTCTCTCTCTACCTAGTGAGGCCCTCCGCAACTTCGTGAGACCCAGTTTCAAAATAAAGTATAAAAAATAGGGCCGGGGTTGTAGCGCGAAGGTAGAATGCCCCTGGGTTCAATCCCTGGTACCGCAAAAAAAAAAAAATGTTTATTAAGCCGGGCATGGTGGCTCATGCTTGTAATCCCAGTACTTGGGAGGCTGAGACAGGAGGATTGCAGGTTTGCAGCCAGCCTCAGCAACTTAGTGATACCCTGTTTCAAAATAAAAAAGGGCTGGGGTTATATCTCAGAGGTAGAATGCCCCTAAGTTCAATACCCAGTACCAAAAAATTTTAAAAAAGGTTTATTAAATAAAAGCATATTGCTACATTGCCTGGAGTCAAATACATAAATTTATTTTATCAATAATGTAACTTTAGCTGGGTGTGGCGGCACATGCTTATAAATCCCAGTACTTGGGAGGCTGAGACAGGAGGATCACGGGTTTGCTGCCACCCTCAGCTACCTAGTGAGGCCCTTCGCAACTTAGTGAGCCCCTGTTTCAAAATAAAGAATAAAAAATAGGGCTGGGGGTGTAGCTCAGAGGTAGAATGCCACTGGGTTCAATCCCCAGTATCACAAAAAAATTAAAAAATAATGTAACGTTGGCTTATTGGAAATGCATAGGTAGATGCTATTAATATTACCCTGCTAATGTTTTGTTGTTTCTGGCATGGTGTGTGAGAGGAGATCTGATTGCAAATGTCAGTTTCCAGAATATGTATAATCAAAGACTGATCTGAACCTGGGTGTGGTGGTGCGTGCCTGTAATCCCAGTACTTGGTAGGCTGAGGCAGGAGGACTATAGGCTCTTGGCCAGCCTTAGCAACTTAGTGAGCCTTTTTGCAACTTACTGAGACCCTTTTTCAAACTAAAAAATAAAATAGGGCTGGAGGTTAGCTCAGAGATAGAATGCCCCTGAGTCCAATCCCCAGTACCCCCACACATGAAAGAAAGAAGAGACTGATCTGACTGCGTGGTATACAGGGTGTACATTAATGAAGGTAATAAAATATTATGCCTGGTGTGGTGGTGCACGCTTGTAATTCCAGTACTTGGGAGGCTGAGACTGGAGGATCTCAGGTTCGAGACTAACATCAGCATTTTAGTGAGACTCTCAGCAGCCTAGCGAGATCCTTTTCAAAACAAAAAATAAAAAGAGCTGGTGGTCTAGCTTGGAGGTAGAATGCCCTTGGGTTCAATCCCTAGTACCCCCCCCAAGTATGTTAGATGGTGAATAAGTGCTACCAAAAAATGAAGGAGGGATAGGGATTGTTGGGTGGGGACCAGACAGTGGTTTGAGCTGCAGTTTAGATAGGATGGCTGAGAAAGACCTTCCTGAGAAAGACTTGAAGGAAGTGAGCCATGCAGATAGATATCTGGGGGCAGAATGTTCCAGGCGGAGGAAACAGTAATTGTAAAGAATTCTGAGGTGGCAGTATGCTTGTGTGTTGAAGGAACAACAAGGAAACCATATGGCAGGACTGCAGTGAGTCAGAGGCACATATTAGTTAGAAATGATGTCAGATGGAGATTTTATAGTGCCTGGTGGACCTTTCTAAGGACTTTGGCTTTTCTCCGAGTGGAAACCCCTTATATTGAGCACAGTAATGGTTTCTGGTTTAATGGTGGTTCTACAGGGAACAAATTGAAGAAGGGCAAGAGCAGAAGCAAGAGACTGGTGGGAGGCTACTGCAGTAATCAAAGTTATCTTCCCTCCTCCCTGGATTGAATCCTGGGGCATTCTACCTCTGAGCCACACCCTAGCCCTTTTTTTTTCCTTTTTTTTTTTTGCGGAATTGGGAATGGAACCCAGGGGCATTCTACTTCCAAGCTACACCCCCAGCCCTATTTTTTTTTCTTTATTTTGAAACAGGGTCTCACTAAGTTGCAGAGGGCCTCACTAAGTAGCTGAGGCTGGCCGCGAAACTGCAATCCTCCTGTCTCAGCCTCCCAAGTACTGGGATTACGAGCGTGTGCCACCACGCCCAGCTCTATAAGTAGAATTATAAGTATAGGGGCTGGATGTAGCTCAGTGGTAGAGTGCTTGTTTGGCACACACTAGGCCCTGGGTTTCATACCCAGCACTACAAAAAGGAAAAATATATACATAAGTGGGAAAGTGGTATAGTTTATAGCTTTTTTTTTTTTTTTTTTTTTTTTTTTTGGTCAGGGGAGGTACTGGTAATTGAATCCTGAGGCATTCTACCTCTGAGCTACACACCCAGCCCTTTTTATTTTTTATTTTGAAGTAGGTTCTTTCTCGCTAGGATGCTGAGGCTGGTCTCAAACCTGGAATCCTGTCTTTACCTTCCAAGTACTGGGATTTTTATAGGCATGTGCCACTCTGCCCAGCTTAGCACTATTTATTGAATGTTTACTACATGTTAGTATTTTTCTTAGTACTTTAAATATATATGTAATACATTTAAATATATTTAATAGTTCCAATGTATATTTTCCAATTTAAAGAAACAATAGAAGCTGGGCGTAGTGGCGCACGCTTGTAATCCCAGTACTTGGGAGGCTGAGACCGGAGGATCCGGGTTCACGGCCAGCCTCAAATACTTAGTGAGGCCCTCCGCAACTTAATGAGACCCTGTTTCAAAATAAAGAATAAAAAATAGGGCTGGGGGTGTAGTTGGGAGGTAGAATGCCCCTGGGTCCAATCCCTAGTTCCACAAAAGAAAAAGAAACAATAGAGGTAAAATGTTTGATATTCTTTTTATTATTTTTCTTATTCTAAAAGGTAAACAAGCTGGGTATGGTGGCGCATGCTTGTAATCCTAGTACTTGGGATGCCGAGACAGTAGGATCGCAGGTTCAAGGACAGCCTCAGCAATTTAGTGAGGCTCTCAGCAACCTAGTGAGACCCTGTTTCCAAATAAGAAATAAAATTGGTCTGGGGGTGTAGCTTAGAGGTAGAATGCCTCTGGGTTCAATTCCGAATAAAATCAAAGGTAGACACATAAATTTAGAGCACTGAACTTTAATGGATCATCTTCTTGGGAAATAGTTTTCTTTTTGGGTGAAATGATAATCACAGTTAGCTTAGTGACTCATGTAAAACAGTTTATTTGAATGTTGTAAAGTGACAATTGGTTAAGATAATAACATTACCCAAAATACCTGCCCCTTAACTATATATGTAGACAAAATGAACTCAAGTATTTTTTTAAACTTGAGATCCCTTTGTTTTGTTTTTGTATTGTCTTATTGTCTGGGAGAAGAATGAAATTATATAAAAGCACACAAAATTTTCATTAAGGTATTTCTTTTTTTCTTTTTCTAGCTTAAAGCAATAAATGTAGATCTTCAAAGCGATGCTGCTTTGCAGGTGGATATTTCTGATGCTCTTAGTGAAAGGGATAAAGTAAAATTCACTGTTCATACAAAGGTAAATGGGATTTTATATTTTATGTTATTTTAGCTATTGTGCTAATGTGTTAATGTTACATATATAATAGTATGTTGACTGGAACTTAAGTTTTGAATGTAGTTGGAAAGGTATATATTTAGTTTATAATTCCTGGGTTTTTTTCTTTTTTCTTTTTCTTTTGTTTTTGTGGTACTGGGGATTGAACCCAGAGGCACTCTCCCTCTGAGCTACACCCCCAGCCATATCTTATTTTTATTTTGAAACAGGGTCCTGCTAGGTTGATGAGAGTCTCATTACTTGCTGAGGCTTTCCTTGAACCTGTGATCCTCCTTTCTCAGCCTCCAAGTATTGGGATTATAAGCATGTGCCACCATGCCTGGCTAAATTCCTGCTATTTTAACAAAAAATGTTTTAGGAATATGTACTGTTGTGGACAATACTGGGGATTGAACCCAGGACTTTGCACATCCTAGGTAAGTGCTTTACCATTGAGCTACATCCCAGCCCATTTTAAAATTTTATTTTGAGACAGGGTCTCGATAAGTTGCCTAAGGCAGCCTTGAATTTATGATTCTCCTGCCTCAGCCTCTCAAGTAGCTGATATTACAGCCATGTACCACTATGCCTGGCCAGAAATGTACTTTTTTTTCTTAGTACTGGGGATTGAACCCAGGGTCATTCTACTTCTGAGCTGTACCCCCAGCCCTTTCTCTCCTTCTTTCTTTCTTTCTTTTTTTTTGGTGATACTGGGGATTGAACCCAGGGGTGTTCTACCTCCAAGCTATACCTCTAGCGTAATTTTATTTTTATTTTGAAAAAAGGTCTCACTAAGTTGCTGAGGCTGGCCTTGAACCTGTAATCCTCCAAGACTCAGCCTCCCAAGTACTGGTATTACAGGCATGCACCACCACACCCGGTCCTTTTTATTTCTTATTCTGAAACAGGGTCTCGCTAAGTTGCTAGGACTGGCCTCAAACCTGCGATTCTACTATCTTAGCCTCCCGTATCAGCCTCCCAAGTACTGGGATTACAGGTGTGTACCACCACTCCCAGCTGAAATATATTTTTTTATTTTTATGATACTGCGGATTGAACTAAGGGGCATTCTACCTTGGAGCCACACTCCCAGCCTTATTTTATTTTACTTTATTTATTTATTTATTTATTTTTGTGGTACTGGGAATTGAACCCAGAGGCATTCTACCTCCAAGCTACATCCCCAGACCGATTTTTTTTTTTTTTTTTTTTTTTTTTTTTTTTTTT
>PVJS01047453.1:0-15439 GCA_004027185.1 Glis glis
CTAGGTTGGTTCCATAATTTGGCCACTGTGAATTGTGCTGCTATGAACATGGGTATGCATATATTACTGTAGTTTTCTGGTTTCAATCCCTTTGGTATGATACCCAGTAGTGGAATAGCCGGATCATATGGTGGATCCATTCCCAGTTTTCTGAGGAATCTCCACACTGATCTCCACAGTGGTTGAACTAGTTTGCAATTTTTCAAATGTGTGGAAAATTAAACTACTCACCAAGAGCTAAAGCTTCACTTCATGGGCAAAACCTAGCAGAGAGTAGGGATGATGGGATAACTGCAGTTTACAAGCAGGGTAACTAGAGGAGGAGGACCTGAGATTTGCTTGGGCTGTCAGTTAATCCTTGGGTAAATCCAAGGTTGCATTTGGGCAACATGAGATTGTACAAGGTCTAGCAGAAGGGTTGTTGAAAGCTTAACAATTACTTGAAATTTGCAATGACCTGGAGATGTGGTAGAATTTTGATCTAGAGTTGAGATTCCAAGAAGACACTGTCTGAGGAATAAGATCTATAACCTAATAGTTAAAGGAGAGAATTCAAATATAATTTCTCTAATAAAACCAAAAATGAATCTGGGCAGAATAAAAATGATCTAATAACTTCTTAAAAATAATACATGTATAGTACATATACACACATGTATACATGTTGCTTATAAGAAATAATATCGTCAATATATCTAATACAAATTTTAATATAATTTTTGAAAGCCATAAAGATGGACAGGGAAACATAATCCATAGAGAGAAAAAACAGTCAACAGATATAGGAGCCAGATATTGGAATTAGAATACATTTAAAAATTTTTCAAATATACCAAGGAAATTAGAGAAAATTTTGACTACATAAATATAAACTTAAAATCAAATGAGAATTTAAAGATTAAAAATAGAATATTTGAAATAAAGAATTCATTGAATGCATGTAAAATTGAGATCAGTAGAAGCTAACGTGAATCATTAAAAAGTGAGGTAAACACAGAGGATTGGCACATCGAAGCCGGGCGTGGTGGCGCACGCTTGTAATCCCAGTACTTTGGGAGGCGGAGACCGGAGGATCAGGGTTCACGGCCAGCCTCAGCTCTCTCGTTCTCTCCCTGTCTCTCTCTCTCTCTCCTTAGTGAGGCCCTCCGCAACTTCATGAGACACAGTTTCAAAATAAAGTATAAAAAATAGGGCCAGGGGCGTAGTGCAGAGGTAGAACGCCCCTGGGTTCAATCCCCGGTACCGCAAAAAACAACAACAACAAAAAAAAACAATTGGCACATCATAGAACAATAGGATAATATAAAACATTCTACTATACATGTAGTTACAAAAGGAAAACCTGAGGAAAAGGAAATAAATGATAAAAAGACATTAGCCCATTGATTCAGGAAGCTTAAAAAGCCACAAACAGAATATGTAAAACCACACCTACCACATCATAGAAAAACTGCTAAAAACCAAATTATTAAAAAGGTAGACATGTCAAATGAATATAGGCTTCACTGACACATCAGGAAGGCATAAAAATGCATCTAATGACAATTTCAAAAATAACTTGAAGAGGAATAAAAAAACCTATCAAGTATATTTTAAAATTGCAATACTTTTCTCAAAGTAAAAGATGAAGACTCATTGATCAATGGAAAAGAGTCAAGTCCAGAAATAGAAAACCTTGTGGAAGAAAATATAAGAGAAAAATCTAGGTGATAATGTTTTTCATTTATTTTAAACTGATACATAATAATGTAAGAATTATATGGAATTATAATGGAACGGCATATAATGTTTTGATACACATATATGCATTTAATGATTTTTTAAAGCAGGTAAAACATATCTATGTCCTATGTACTTATTTCTTTGTGGAGAAAGCATTCAAAATTCTTCTAGTTTTTTAAAAATATACAGTACATTATTATCATTTGTAGTCACCTTACTCTACCATAGCACACCTGAACTTCTTACTCTTATCTCACTATAACTAAGTATCCATTGATAAATCTTTCCTCATATGTCCTTCTACCCTCCCCTCCCTATCTTCTGACTGCCATTCTACTCAATTTCTATGAGAACAGCTTTCTTAGATTCCATACATGAGTAAGATAATGTAATACCTGTCTTTCTGTGGCTGGCTTAATTCACTTATAATTATAGTCTCTATTTCCATCCACACTGTTTCAAATGAAAATATTTCAGTTTTTATGAATGAATAGCATCCATACATGTACCACATTTTCTTCATTCTATCATCAGTTGATGGACAATAAGATTGTTTAACTATTGTGAATAGTGCTACAATTAACATGGGAATGTAGAAGTATCATTAGCATACTGATTTCATTTTTGGGGGCATATACTCAGTTGTGGTATGGCTACATCATATTGTTAATTTTTTGAGGAACCTACATACTGTTTTCTATAATGGGTGTACTAATTTACAATTCCATCAACATTGTGCAATGATTCTCTTTTCTCCACATCCTCACCAGCACTTATCTTTTTGGTAACATCCTTTCTTTCTGAGGTGAGGTGATATCTCATTGTGGTATTGATTTGTATTTCCCTGATGATTAGTGATGGTGAACATTTTTCAGTACCTGTTTGCCATTTTCATATTTTTTGAGAAATGTTTATTTAGATGTATTGCCCCTTTTTAATCGGTCTATGTATTCATTTTACCATTGAGAGTTTGTAATTTCTTAGGTATTCTGGATATCAACCCCTTGGGTTTGGGGTTTGATGATGAATTTTAACATACAACAGCAAAAGCACCATCCATGGAAGAAAAAAACTTGGTGATCTGGATTCTAGTTAAATAAAAATGTTTAGCTCTGCAGTGTACATGAAGAGAACCAAAAAAAGCTATACATAGAAATATTGTAAAATAGATATCTGATAAAGGACTTATATTCAAAATATACAAAATTATTAAGACTCATCAACAAGAAAATACCTTGATTTGGAAAATTAATTCTTAGTCATGACACCAAAAGCACAAGCATTCAAATAAAAAGCAGATAAATTGAACATGATCAAAATTATCAATATGCCCAGTAAAGGATATTATCAAGACAGTCAAAGGCAGCCTATGTACTAGAATAAAATGTTTCCAAACCATGATGAGAGATTAATATCCAAGATAAAGAACTCCTAAAACTCAGCAACAGCAACAACAAAAATATAGTTCAAAAATTAAGGAATAACTTGGATAGACACTTCTATTATAAAGAACATATACAAATGGCCAACAGGTAAGTGAAAAGATGCTCGGCATCAATAGGAAAATGTAAGTCAAAGCCACACAAGGTGTCATTCACTCTGACTAGGAAGGCTATCATCCAAAAACAAAACAAAGCAAAATAACAAAACTGGGAAGAATATTGGTCAGGATATGGAGAAGTTAGGACCTTCATCCATTTCTAATGGAAAGTAAAATGGTACAGCTGCCATGGAAAGCAGTTTTGTAGCTCCTCACAAAGTTAAACAGTCCTCATATTTGACTTAGCAATTCTACCCCAGTGCATCTACTCAAGTGAATTGGAACAAGTATTCAAACAAAAATGTGTCCATGGGTGGTCATAACTGCTTTATGAATATTAGTCAAAAGGTAGAAACCATACTAATATCCATCAACTAATGAATGGATCAATAAAATGTGGTATATTCATACAAAATAATATTAATCATCCATAAAAAGGAATTAAGTGCTGATACACACTGACATGGGTAAAAGAATGATGGTGAAAATGCCAGACATAAAATATCACACATTGTGTAATTCCACTGATGTGAAATACACAGAATAGGTAAATCATTGTATACAGAAATACATTGGCAGTTGCCAGGAAGTAAGGAGAAGGAAGAGTTTCTTTTTGGAGTGATAAAATATTTTGGGATTAGGTGGAAATGATGGTTGTTAGAGAATTGTGAATGTACTAGATGGCACTAAATTATAAACTCTACAAGGGTTGCCTATTTGAATATTAATGCAGTTGAATAAATACCAAAAGAATGAATAAAAGATCTGAATGTACATTTCACCAATGAAACTAGCATATGACAGCTGCATCTATAAAGAGATGGTGAGCATCATTTATCACTAAGGAATTGAAAATTAAAATAACTGTGATATAAGACAGGCATGAGGCACATGCCTTAATCCCAATACTTGGGAGGCTGAAACAGGAGGATCATAGATTTGAGGTCAGTGCCCAGTAACATAGACCCTGCTTTAAAATTAAAAAGGGGTTGGGGGTGTGGCTCAGAGGTGGGAGACACCTGGATTCAATCCCCAGTACCACAAAACAAACAATAATGAAAAACTATGTTATAACTGTATATACCTATTAAAACAGCAATCAACAACAAAATATTAATGATTTCTGATGAGGATGCCCAGCATTAGAGGCTCTGTGCTGTTAAAAGTGTGAAATGATATAGCTGCTTCTAAAGAGGGTTGTGATGGTTAATTGTATGTATCACCTTGGCTAAAATATGCTCAGAGAACTGGTAATATATTTTCCTGATGTGTCTGTGCAGAGTGTTTCTGGATGATATTAGCATTTGAATCAGTAGACTGGAGTAAAGATCTACCCTCACCCATGTGAGCAGAAATAATACAATCTGTCTAGGGACCAGATAGAACCAAAATGTGGAGAGAGGGTGAATTCTTGAATTCTAGCTCTGTAAGCTATGTCATCCATTTTCTCAGCTATCGGGGCTTCTGGCTTCTGTTTCTTGGGCCCTAAGTCTCCAACTAAATTATATGACCCGCTTTCCTGGTTCTCCAGCTTTCAGATGACATATTTTAGGGCTAAGGATTCTCCCTAATCATGTGCACCAATTTTCATAATAAATCTCTTATCTATCTTCGAGTTGCTCTGCTTCTCTGGAGAACCCTGACCATTATAATGGTAAAGGGGGCTAGATGGGATGAGGTTGAGTGATTAAGTTATAATTCTTGGTGCTGATAACTGATGTATAACTGGCACCTGTTTTGAATTCACAGTCACAACTTTGACAAGTTGAAAAGCTTTGAAAATACTCAGCTCCCAACACTGATAACAGCCTATCACCAGGCACTGAGGAAGAGATTGGATTTTTCCTTTTACTTGAAATGGGTGTTTTTTACCTCAATTTACTATCTTGGTGCTCTCAAGAATTGTAGACATTTTGTTAGCTCTTTTATCAACTGTTCACTTAAAACATAAACAACAACTCCTATTTTAGCTTGGGCAGACTGCTAAGTACCAAGGCTAATAATTTAGTGTGTTTTGCTCCACTGTCTATTTACAAGATCCCAGTAAAGCAGCTGTCTGTTTTTCCACTGGCCTTTAGAATTTTCCCATCTTCTAGTCTAACTAAACCTTTTACTCTAGGAGTAGAGTCCAACAGTCCTACCTGTCTCATTGTACGGACCTGCAAAAATAGTAATCCTTTATGCCTTCTTCAAAGAAGTTTGACATTTGTGCTTCTAATCTCCTCCCATATTCCAGTAAACAAAACCACTCTATGAAGTTGAGGACTCTGCCATCTAATTTTCTCTTTGTGTCCTTTCCTCAGTCATTAGAAAACTGGCAGCCCAAGCATGGGCATACTTCCCTTGTTATATATTTTTTATCTGATGAAGTTGCTATGAAGAAAGCTTTTATATGGGAATAGGGTAAGTCAGGGTTCTAGGTGTGATGAAGCCTAAATCCTGTGGAATTGGGGAACTCAGTTAAACAAGAACAGTAAAATATTATAAATACAAATTGAGTAAAAATTTTAGCTTTTTTATTTCCTCCCAAATGAAATGACCTTAATCCCCTATAGCTACCCAAAGCTACAAAACCTCAAGATCATGTGAGTGAAGTTGATACCAGAACATTTAAACTCCAAGAGAAAAGGCCACAGGTACTGAGGATGAAGCGCTGGAACAGGATAGCGCATAGGAAAACACGGTCCAGTTCACCAACACTACCTAGACGCAGTTGGATTTTGTCTACTTCCTCTCTGGTCTTTAGGACTTTAACTGGGCTGTTCAATTTAGACCATTGTGCTATTATCTACTGCTCAAATTTATGTTCATCTCAGAATATTTAGAAAATCTGTGCACATATGCTTCTGTGTCTGACTTTGCTTCATGTCTTCATTTGTCCTACCTTAATTTATATGAAGAACTCTTCACCAACTCATCCTTAAACATAATGATATTGAAGTCCTGCTTATGTGTTTTCCAAACTCCTGTGTTACCCTCTCGCCTTATTTTAATTCCTTTGCTTTCATTTTTTCCTTCCTCTATGAGTACCTCTAGAAGAGTACCTTTCATTCAAAAGTAGTCACATGGTTCATTCATCATACTGACATCTATAACCACTGGATTTTCCATTCACTATCTCAATTTTTGTATTATATAGCTTCTAAATTATTAATGACTTCCACCTACCTATGCAATACCAAGAAATATTATCATGTTTGCAATCCAAAAGTAATCTTGACCCTAAATACAACAGTTAAATCCCAGCAACATAAGGGGAAAATGTAATCTGAGAAGCTCTTAATTTGCTATGGTGGTGGTTCTTACGCACCCATGTAAGCATCAGGTAACAGTATACTAACAATAGGAAATATGTAAACAAAGCACAGCTCTGCTCAGTGAATTTATACTTTGAACAAATGTATATGCATTTCCAAATGTACACATTCATGTGTGTGCATTTTTGCATACAAACATGCTGAGGACTAGGGAAAGCCCAAGGAGAAAGTGGACAGAATGTCCTAGAAAATAATAATTATATTATTAGGTAGGTAGGTGTTATAGTCTTGAGGGGAGTGGGCATTTTTTTCTGTGTGTGTGTGTGTGTGTGTGTGTGATGCTGGGGATTGAACCCAGTGCATTCTACCTCTGAGCTATACCCCTATCCCTATTTTGTTTTTTTGTTTTGTTTTGTTTTGCTTTGTTTGAAACAGGGCCTAAATTGCTGAAACTGGCTGCAAACCTATAATCCTTCTCTCTCAGCCTCCCAAGTACTGGGATTACAGGCTGCGGGTATACATTTCTAAAGGGGTGTTATCACAAAATTCATAATTCATTAGAAGTTGCTCATAAGATTCTCAGAACACTTCTACTGATTAAAATTTGTAACATTAGTTTTCACTTGGCACATTTAAAATTATGTTAGAACAGGTAGGTCGTAATAGACCAAATAGTGTAGAGAAGTAACCTACAGATTCCCGGAGGTGAGCAGGCTCATTTGTCGTTCTCAGGGTCTCAAACATTGTTATGGTGGGGCTGTTTTAATCAATATGTAAGTCACTTAACAAAAACATATAGCACAGTCACCGCATACCAAACTCTGTTCCAGGTACCAGAGCACAATGGTACACAGGAGACAGGGTTCCGTTTCTCTTGAAATTTATACTCTAGTTGCAATGGCACATTTGATTTGTGAATAAGTGTATACCTGCTACAAGGGGCAAGGTCAAGTAATAGGGAGGACTTCGTGTGTGTGTGTGATACTCAGGATTGTACCTAAGGGGGTTCTACCAGTGATCTATACCCCCAACCCTTTTCCTCTTTTATTTTGAAATAGATTCTCGCTAAGTTACTGCATGCTGGCCTTGAAACTGCAATTCTATAGAGATGTCTTTTGATTAGAGAACAAGCCTAGTTTGGGAATGAAGATGAGCAATGAACATTTTCTGGAAAATAAAACAATGCACAAGGACCTGGTTAATGAGTAGGGGTTAATCAGGGAAATTGAAGAGGGCAGGGAAATAAAATGTAAAGGAATTAAACATGTAAAGACCTCTGAAACATGTAGGACACATATTCTACACATGTATACCCATATGGGAACAGGAATAATGACTGGTGTAGACAGGATACAGGCGAGAGAAGCATCAGAGGAGGCTGTGGAGATAAGTAGGGCCAGATTAGGGGGGACTGGATTATCATATTAAAGATTATGAATTTTATCACAAGCAGTGTATTAAACAGGGAAATGACGGGATTATGATTTGTCTGAGTCCAGTTACTGTACAAAAAAAAAATAGGGCTACTTTTTAGGTGGCAAGAAAGAAGTAATGCTTTGAATATTTCTCCTCTTTGCAATTCATTTCCTAAGGATGTTGGGCTTGCACCTACTGCTTTAAATTTGCAACATTTATGTAGGATCTGTTCTAGACCACAGTGATGTGTAGAATAGGGAAGACTCTGGTTCTCTTTCGGCTCACAGAGCTCTCTTGTGAACTCCCTGTCTGATCTCTTGTGAGTTTCAGAAAACCCACTGCTGCAAGGATTCAGGAGTTCAAAAACTGATAGCCTCAGAAGTCTGACCTGGAGAAGGGGATGCACAGGTTCTTCAGGAAAGCAGCTGCTACGGAACTTTATGCAGGAGAGAATCATACCAGTTCCCCTTCACCTATTGACAGAAGCCACTGTCCTCTCACAGGGCTTCTGTCCAAACTCTACGAACATCATTCCACATGGACAGCCATGGTATTTTTAAACATGGTTGAAGTATCAATTGGAAGTCCACTGAGAACTGACCAAATCTATGGGATTTCTGAAATCATTATCTACAGCCACATTTCAGCTCAGAGAAAGCCCAGAACAGGGAGGAAATTGGCTATTGATTCTGGACTATTGTTGCCTCCTCAGATCCATTCTTCTAATCACTGTAACTTTTTCTTCTCATATTCCTTTTTATAGCATATTCTAGCACTGCCTACTCCAAACTTTCCTCCCTATCACAAATAGTTCCACATCCAAATCAATTTTTTTCTGTATTTAAATTATATCTTTATGGAAATAACAAATTGAGTAAAGAAAAATTTGCATCAACAATTGAACCTGATGTAACAGGAAAGATGTCCTGCCAGCTCCCTCATATTGGTGGATGAGTTGGGTCTAGGGTAATTGAAAGAAGCCTGAGTTACTTAAGATCAACTAGAAAAAATATCCTTCATGACAGTCTGGTAGAAATCTCCCAGCTTCAGCTAAACTGGAATGAAGAAAATAACTGACACATTTTAATTCTTCATCTTTAATTTTTCTCTAGACTACATTATAAAAAGGAAAGAAAGAAAACCTACTGAAATATTTTCAGCAAGATTCACTTATCTTTAGTGGCAAAATTTATCAGGTATTAGAACAAAGGAAGAGAAGCAGATACTAGGGAAGCCCTTCTTGAAAAACAAAGAAACAGGTTGGCCCTGTAGGTGATTCCAGTGAGGCAGGATCTCTGATCTAATTCTTGGTTTTCTCCTTATTTTGTGAACAAAGGGAACATTCCCTAGAAACACATCATAAGTCTTGTAAACATTTCGAAAGAAAATTGCCTGTTTACACATCTCATCCTGAAGTGCCTGTATATCATTCTGTTGACTAAATCAAAGCTTCCTCCTCTATAAAAATATTTTCCCCATTGTAAGATCATGGCAAATTTTTTTTTTTTTGCTAGATCAGTTGTGTGTTTATATTTCAGCCTTGTAGAGTATTAGAACAAACATACTCAACCCAAAGAAATGTGAAATGTAAGCAATGCTAAACTGAAGCCCTCCTTGTAAACATCGTCAGAAAGATAAACCTCTCCACAAATTCAACAACTTGGCCTGCTCTTTGATAAACCCAATTATCCTATATACTACGTAACCTAGTACTTGTACTTTATGAAGAACTTCTACAGATAGCTCATTCTTTGATCTTGAATTTGGGTAGTGACTGCATTTTCTAATTAAAAAAAAAACTGTAGCTTAGAAAGAGGAAATAGGTGCCGGGCGTGGTGGCGCACGCTTGTAATCCCAGTACTTTGGGAGGCGGAGACCGGAGGATCCGGGTTCGCTGCCAGCCTCAGCTCTCTCTCTCTCTCTCTCTTTCCCTGTCTCTCTCTCTCTACCTAGTGAGGCCCTCCGCAACTTTGTGAGACCCAGTTTCAAAATAAAGTATAAAAAAATAGGGCCGGGGGTGTAGCGCGGAGGTAGAACGCCCCTGGGTTCAATCCCCGGTACCGCAAAAAAAAAAAAAAAGAAAGAGGAAATAGATCGGCTCTTGTCACAAAGCTTGTAAGTGGGATATATCAACATAAACCTGGATCTGTTGTCTCAGAGACCATATTCTTCCCACTCCACCATCCTTTTCTCCTCAAGCCTTTCTTAGAGCCTTGGATGATCAGTTTTATTTGCTAAATCCTCCGTGTGCTGCAGCTGTTCTGCCTCTGCACATGCCAGCCCAAATGACCACAGCTGATCACACAGTGCTGCTTGCTAACTTCCATGCAGTTTTTTATTCACACGGAAATCTTCATGAAATTCTTTGACTTTATGATTCTGATTTGATTGAATTCATCCTTGACCCTAAGACCCTAGGATGATTTCCACTTTGCTCACTTTGCAGGGCCCTCCAACATTTATCCACTCCATCTTTCCCCCTTAGTCTATGCCACAGTTACCCTAGGATATTCACGTGCTCTAAGAAAGCAAAAGAAGGGTGAATAGAATGCACAGTTTATTGGGTACAAGAGGACAGGAAAACAAGATGACACCAAAACCAGAGAATTCTCCAAGACCTTGAGACCCTAACAATGAGGATAGATCCAAATGAGTGACCAGAGAGTTAATGCTCCGAGTTATGTGAACATGCATAGTGATGTTCCCCATCAGAGCTTACAGAGTCTTTTATTCCGTACCTTCAAGGTGCAGATTCTCTGTTCATTATGAATGATGCAGTCACAGACCAGTTCTGTCTTTGTCACCTCTAAATCCTGCGTTTGTCTGTAGGATCTGGTGCCTCTTTTACTTAGTGATCCCTTAGTGGCCTGTTTTTGCTTCCTGAGTTGCAAGTTCCTGATAATAATGGATAGCTCAGAAGAAATACTTTGAAAAAGTGATTTTTCTCTATTGTTTTTAGGTTGTTCATTCAGATCTCATGTCTCTCTGAGATAGGGCTGTTCTTATATTGAGATACAAACCATAACCCCATCTTTACCCACAGCTGACAGATTCCAGAAGAGATCAGAAGGCAAGGCAGAGTGAGCCACAGGTAATGCCTTTTCCAGAAGGCACCAAGAAAGAGTATTTGAGAGTGGTCTGCCATGTTCTGGTTGCAAGAGTAATAATAAATAGGGTATAGTAGTCCCCACTCCCTTTATCACAGTTAAGATTTAGTTGCCTTCAGTCAATTGCAGATCAAAAATATTAAATAGAAAATTCCATTAATAGCCAGGCATGGTGGTGCATACCTGTAACCCCAGCCATTCAGGAAGCTGAAGCAGGAGGGTTAAAGTTTGGAGGCCAACCTAGGCAACTCAGATCCTATCTAAAAAAAAAAAAATGAAAGAAAAGGGCTGGGGGTATAGCTTCATGGTACAGCACCCCTGGGTTCAATCCCTAGTACTGCATAAAAAGAAAATACCAGAAATAAATAATTGATGTTTTAAATTGTACACCACTCTGAGTAGCACAATGAAATATTGTGCCATCTCACTCTATTCCACCCAGGATATGAATCATTCCTTTGTCCATGGTGTCTGCACTTCATACTCTCCATACCTGTTACTTGCTGACTAGCCATTTCAGTTATTAGATCATGGTATCACAGTGTTTGTGCTCAAGCAACCCTTATTTTACTTAACACTGGCCTCACGGTACAAGGGTACTGATATTGGCAATTCAAATATGCCAAACAGAAGCCATAAAGCTTTGTCTTTAGGTGAAAATTCTGGACTTTGTCTTGATTACAAATAGATAGGAAAAAAGCATAGTATATTTAGAATTTGGCACAATTCAGGCATCCATTGGGGGTCTTGGAACATATCCCTTATGGATGAGGGGGAACTATTGTAACACATCTTAATATCAAGCACTCACTTTTATTATTATTATTCCTGTATCTGGCAAGATAATAAGGATAACACATTTGCTTATTTCTCACATAAATCCTGTCAAGCAGGTACTGATACCTTCATTTTTTCAAAGGCTAAATCCAATCATTGACAAGTTGAGAATATTTCTGAAAATGAACCTCATATATTTCAGTCTGATTTCTAAGCCTGCTCTGTGGCCGCCAGGCAGGTTTGGATGCCTCTCTTTCATATCTGGGGCGTATTATGAGCTATGTGTATCTGATTTGCTTTCATCTTCACCGTCATGGTGAGCAAGGTCTAGGAATAAAAAGGGGATGGAGCTCACAATCAAGATGAGGGGTAGCAAATAAAAATTTAGGCAAACAGCCCGATAGTCATCAGCTCTTAGGGCTGAGACAGAATGAAAGTCAATGATAGGTATTTGGCCTGACCAGGCAGAACCAAGATCAGAATGGGTGAGGGACGATGCCTAATATCAGTTCCATTTTGTAGAACTCCCTTATATTAGGAACATAATGCTAAAGCTTTAAGACACAGATTGAAATGGAAAGGACACTGGCGTTTCTCATTGTGAAGAGTGACTCATACAAGGGGATTGGTTGGTACAGATATTCATGTGTTTATATAAGCTTATAAAATTTATAAAAATAGAAAAGAAGTATATCACTAAACTTAATGATTTCGTGGATAAAACTTTGCCAAGTTATAGATTGGATAATTCAAGACAATCCAAAATGTAATTTTGATTTGGTAAATGCATGGGAATCATGAAGGCGATGATAGAGTAACATCTGAAGTTTGGGAAAAAAAAAACTTGATTATACACCATGATTGCATTCCTCATCAAGATATTCTCATCAGGGTTCTAGAGAGAAATGAAAGGGGAAAACAGGTAAAAGTTCTCTCGTAAATCAAGAAATGTACAGACTACTTTGCGTAATATGCCATCAGCTGGCTTAGCTGGCTTGTGTGTGCAAAGTCGGCAATTCCCAGGCACCACAGTGCAATGGGAGGATGCAGACTGGAAGTGAGAAAGGCCGGGGTCAGATGTCAGCTCAAGTCTAGCCCCGTGACCGTGACCCAGGATAAGTGATTTTACCGTTGCCAATCTCCATTTCAGTGTCAGAAAAGGAAATCACAAACCCTACTCTATTAGATTATTATGATGATAACATGAAATGGCATGTGTAAGTCACTGTTAAGGCATTATGGGCCCCCATTGCAACCAAGTTTCTTACAGAAAATGTCAGTGGTGTGTTGCTGTGTACACCACTTGATTTTTTTGTTTTGGTGGTACTGAGGATTGAACCCAGGGGCATTCTACACCTGAGCTATACCCCTAACCCGATTTTATTTTTATTTGGAAACATGGTCTCACTAAGTTGCCAAAGGCCTCACTAAGTTACTGAGGCTGGTCATGAGCCTGTGATCCTTCTGTCTCAAACTCCCAAGTACTAGAATTACAGGCATGCACCACCATGCCTGGCTTATTTGTTATTTTTATATCTGTCAATATCACATAAGAAATTGTCATTATATTGAGGAGAGATGAAGTTGAACCAAGTCCAAACTTCTGACACATATTCATTAGTATTATTTGAAACCATTTTGCTATTTTCTTGTATATATGGCAAAAATGTACACTTTGCCTTGTTAGTATAGTGGTTAGTATTCCCACATGTAAAAACAAATAACCCAATCAAAAAATGGGCAAGTGAACTAAATAGACACTTCACAAAATAAATACAAATGGCCAATAAATTTATAAAAAAATGTTTAACATCATTAGCAATCAGAAATGCAAATCAAAACTACCCTGAGATTTCACCTAACCCCAATTAGAATGGCAATCATTAAAAACACAATAATAAATGCTGGCGAGGATGTGGAGAAGTCAGACCTCTGGTGGGATTGCAAATTTGTGCTATCACTTTGGAAAACAGTGTGGAGGAGAATGGGAATGAATCTACCATATGACCCAGCTATCCTTTCCTGTGTATCTTCCCAAAAGAATTGAACTCAGACTACCATAGTAATGCATGCATATCTATGTTTATAGCAGCATTATTCATAATTGCCAAACTATGGGGCCAGCTGAGGTGTCCGACAGTTGAATGGATTACAAAATTATGGGATATATACACAATGGAATTCTACTCAGCCATAAAGAACACAATTATGTCATTTGCAGGGAAATGGGTGGAACTGGAGAATATTCCGCTAAGTGAGATTAATCAGTCACAAAAAATGAAAGGTTGAATATTTTCCCTCATATGTGGAAGCTAGAGAGAAATTGAGACACAGGAGGGATTCCAGGCGAAGGAGGAGAAACCTTAGTGGAGTGAGGGAGGGGACTTAACTGAGGGAGGCAGGAGGGGGTTAGGAAGACTTGAAGAGGGGAACGCTTCAATGGACATGATGGACATACACAAGTTGATCAATGCCAGTCACATTGTCATGCATGGGGAGGTGGGGTGGGAGACGAGTGAGGTGGGAACTGGGAGAGGGCTCAAGGACGGCTGTGTGTATGTATGCCTCTCTCACCCTGAGCTTCACCATGGTGTATGATTATAATGCACCAATAAAATTGTATACTTCATATTGTCAATAAATTCTGTATAAGGGCAGCGTCATTATAAATACAGCATTTGGGGACATACTGATTTTATTTCCTAATCTAATATGCAATCACCCATTTGCATAAACCTGAGCCTTATGCCTCTCTTGAGTTCTCTGACTGCCAATTCTCAGAGCCGTTGGTTGATTCCTCTTTCAAGTGGCAGATCTCTGGGTCTTTGCCCACCTAACCTGAGATCATAACCATGTGAACTTCCTTTCTACAGAATATTAACCTTGGTTCTTGAAGTAAGTGCCTGTCCCATCACCTCTCTGCTTGGGTGTCTTTCTTGGTATCCTTGCATATCTTACCTAACATATATTAACTTAACCTTAACATAACCTTATCCTAACATACATCAACTTAACCATAATATGGTCACATGTTTAATTAAAGAAATGAAGAGATGCATAAATAAGGTAGTTAATTATGAGAGCAGTAACACCAAAACCAAATGAAAAATCCTGCTATGTTTCTGGGACCCTTAACTATGGCCCTCTGGAGGTAAACTCATATTGACCCAGAGTCACGTAAAGGGCAGATATTATTGGGGATTTATTTTATTAGCCAATCAGCCCCAGATATTAGGGAAAAAAACTCCAGAAGCAGGAAATGGGACCTCAGATTCCCATTGATCACCTTTTAAATTTGGCCTTTGGGGTTTTCAACAACAGAGACAAGGTAGATGAAATTAAAAGCCAGAAGAGACAAATAGGGGCATAAAAGACAAGCCCACTTAATTGCCCTGACATTAGGTAATAAGTCCCTGCCCCCTCAGAGATACCCAAAGGCTCCTGCCAGAGAGAGGGAAGGAAAGTTGAGGCCTGGCACCTGCCATTATTGCAAAGAGCCTGGGCATTGGGTCAAGGACTGCCCTATCCGGGAGTCCATCTGCATCTGGGATGTGCCCCCTCTAAAGAGGGAAAACATTGGAAGTGTGATTGCCCTCGCCTCTGAAGGGAAGTGAGGTCAT
>PVJS01047454.1:0-15433 GCA_004027185.1 Glis glis
GAGGGCCTCACTAAGTAGCTGAGGCTGGCCGCGAACCTGGATCCTCTGGTCTCAGCCTCCCAAGTACTGGGATTACAAGCATGTGTCACCGCGCCCGGCTCAGCCCTGGGCATATCACGCTTCATAGGCATGTCTTTGTTTGCCTGGGAGACCAGGATCACTGGATAACATAACAATATGATTTAGGGTAGGGTCTAGCTTCACCAAAAGGCCAGTAATGTGTTTTAGGGCAGGGGCTTTGAGTCTTGCTTGGAGGGGCTAGAGACTGAAATCAGCCACATGGATAAGCGATCACAGCCACGCCATGGAGCCCTGGTGAAAACTGGGGCAGCAGGTTTAGGTGACCTCCCTGGCTGGCAATACTCGGTGTATGTTGCCACACACAGATACTGAAAAGTCATGTTTCCATAGCTCCGTGCGAGAAGACAACAGCAGTTTGGTAACTTTCCTGGACTCTACCCTGGGTGCTTCTATCCTTGACTGATTTTAATCCGTATCCTTTTCCTATAGCCAACTCTAAGCAGGAGCATAACAAGTTTCAGTGTGTTCCGTGAGTCCTTCTCTTAGATTATCAAACCCAAGGGTGGTCTTGAGACGCCCTTAAACTTGCAACGCTGTCAGAAGTGATGGTGGTCCTGTGTGGATGGTGCCCCCTCAAACTATACAATTGGCTAAACTCCTCACACTCCGTTAACTTATTTATTTATTTATTTATTTATTTTTGCAGTACCAGGCATTGAACCCAGGGGCGTTCTACCTCCGTGCTACACCCCCGGCCCTATTTTTTATACTTTATTTTGAAACCCGGTCTCACGAAGTTGTGGAGGGCCTCACTAGGTAGAGAGAGAGAGAGAGAGAGAGAGAGAGAGCTGAGGCTGGCCGTGAACCTGGATCCTCCGGTCTCCGCCTCCCAAAGTACTGGGATTACAAGCGTGCACCACCACGCCCGGCTCTCCGTTAACTTATTAAAAGGGAAAAATTATATGAGTATCTCAATAGATACAGATGTTAAGATAAAATTCAACATCTATGCATTGTTTTAAAAATCTGCTGCAAGCTAATAATAAAATAAAATTCCTTAATCAGATCAATATTATCTTAAAAACCTTACAGCACTATTATACTTAATGGTGAAAAGTTTAGAGTTTAATATCAAGAAAGGAAAAGATGTTCTCATTACTACATCTGTTCAACATTCTACTAGATGGTCTAGATGTTCTAGTTACACCAGAAAAAGAAATAAAATTAATTAGAACTGAGAGTAACAAATTATCATCACTTAAAGATGGTATAAGCATCTACATAAAAATTCAAGAGTTTAATGACATATTTTTAGAATAAATAAGAGAGTTTGACATTGTGGGTTACAAAAGCAGTATAAAAACTAATTGTATTATTATACGCTAGCAGTAATTATCTAAAAATGTTTTTTTAAAAATTTATGCCATGTAAAATATTCTTATTGGAGGTCTAGGCTATGTAGATGTGTGCATTTGTCAAAACTCAACAGATTTTATACTTAGTTTTGTCAGCTTTACTGTATGAATATTTTACTTAAAAATCAACTATAAGCAAATATTTAAAAAATAGAAAAGTTTAAAAATATTATACTATTTTAAATTACAAAAAATATATGGTATACAGGGAAATAAATCTAATGAAAACTGTATAAGCCTGATATGGCAAAATATGAAGCTTTATTAAAATATATTAAATAAAACCTAAATAAGTAAGGAGATATATACCACATTCACTGATAGACAACTTCAATATTGTGATATCAGTTTCCATGAATTTATCAATACTTCTAAAATCCCGACATCACAAGCTGATTTAAAAATTTATAAGGACTAGCAAAGAACCAATAATCACCAGCACACTTCTGAAGAAAAGATGACATCTTGTGTAGTCAAATACCAAGATTTATTTTTAAATTTTTATTTATTTATTTATCTTTGTGGCACTGGGGATCTAACTCGGGCAAGGGGGGTTCTACCTCTGAGTTACACCCCGGTTACACCCCTAGCTCTATTTTATTTTTTCTTTTGAAACAAGATCTCCCTAAATTACTGCAATCCTCTTGTCTCAGCCTCCTGAGCATTGAGATTATAGGCCTGCGCCACTGTATTCAGCTCCAAAATGTATTATAACACTGTAGTCATTAAAGCATGTTTTGTGGCACCGGGAGAGATCAATGGACACAATCGAGAGCTCAATAACAGACTCGCATATACATAGACAATAGTCAATGTTAAAGAGAAAATCCAAGGAAGAAGAAGGGGAAAGACAAGGAAAATGATTGCGAGAGGAAAAGATTTTGCTCTCTATGTCCTTGACCGTGGTCAAAACTATTTTCCTTAGTATTTTAGGAAGAACAGGGGACATAAACCATGGCCAAGTCATCATCTGGTTTTTCTGACAAGAAAGAGACCAGGGCTGGGCTGGGGGTGTTGATCAGTGGTAAGAGCACTTGCCTAGGATGTGCAAGGCCTTGGTTCAATCCCCAGTACCACGAAAAAAAGGAAAGAAAGAAAGAAAGAAAGAAAGAAAGAAAGAAAGAAAGAAAGAAAAGGAAAGGAAGAAAGAACCAGGTAGATAATTTGTGGGGCTCCCTACAAAATGAAACTTCAGAGCTTTTTGTTCAAAAATTATTAAGAATTTCAAGACAGTGACAGCAGAACTTTAAACCAAGTACTTTCTAAGCTTGGAATCCTGTGCAAATGTACGAGTCAGGCACCCAGGAAGCCAGTCCTGCCAAGGACTGGTCTATAGGTCTCTCCGTAGTGCAAGATGTTGGTAATGGATGGTTAAGAGTTACATGTGCATTGTTGTCAACTTTGCAGGTGATTAATGTGGGGTTAAAAGTGCTGCTCTATCGGTGCTCTCATTCAACTATATACAACATTCTCTGGATTTAGAACAAAGAATTATTTGTGTTTCTCCATTTTTGTTAGTGCTATTGTAACTCAATATCCAATTTAAAGTTTCTACTCAAAGACGGTTACAGTGCATATCCTATTTCTGAGAGCTTAGGGGAGTACTTTAACTTTTCTTCCATTACCCTAATAAATTTTCTACTGTTTGGCATTCTCCTGTGGCATTCATTTACAAAACTGAAAGATTAATAGAACATTTCACCAAGGCAATGCTGATTTTATTTTAGGTTGCTTCATTTGTTACTGTCAAATAAAAATGAATAAATCTGTGTTCAAAGTTATAGCTATTATTATTCATGTGCATATTTGTTAATGCATAAAAATTGATTTTCCAGAATAGTCTAATTGAACCACACTCAAAATTGGTCCTTATGATTAAAAAATGTCTATTTTATGGAAGATATTTTGGAAGATATAAATGAATAGAACCTTCGACAACATTATTTAGAATCTTCCAAAGAATGACTGATCAATTTTATTTACTATTATAATATGCATAATCCTTTCCCGTCACCAATGGGCTTTATATATAAAGTTATAATTGGAGTTAAACTAGTTATAGGTGTGCGATTATTAGTTACATCCAAACTGTGCTTCTGAGGCCATTTGGGGGTAAAATCCATTCCAGAGTAAAATTTTCGGATTCTTTTACCCCAGAGAAGAATTCATCTCATGTGTAGACCCTCTTCAGCCAAGTGATTAAATGAATAACAGTAATGGCTTCCTTCTTCCAGTTACTCTTAAAATACTGCAGAAGATTTGAGGTCAAATCTTTTTGGAAGTTTTCCTCACTGGAGATCTTCTATCAGAAGCCATAAGCTAGCATCTTAAGGAATCGAAAGAGTGTGTGAGGTCATGTGTATTTGTTATTGTTAGATGGGTACTATTTTGGTTGATTTTGTTTGACAGCATCATAGCTGTTAGCTGTTCCTTCAAGAAAAGAATCAGTTTATATTTTTTATACTTCTTGCCCACCAGATAACAATCAACGGTAGATCTCTGTTCAACCCCCAAAGGTACTTAGAATGTGAAAGAAACTGCCTTAAGCCTCCTTCAAGATGATTTCTCTTAGCCACCACCAACTTAGAGGAATTGGGCTGGATGACTGAAAGGCCGTGTTGGGTTAAGGGAACAGGGAAAGATTTGATGAGAATACAAAGATCAACCAAGAACTGACAAACTTTCTAATCGCAGGGGCTGGTCCCAAAAATCTCAGTTAAAAATAGTGGAGTTTTATTAATACCACCCAAATTATTTTAGCCTAGGAGGTGGAGTACCTTCCAAAGCTCTCCAAAGCTTTCTTCCCTCCCTGCGTCCTTCCCTCCCTCTCCATGGTCTTTCAACTACAGGGCCTCTGTTCTCCTGTGTTTGACTTTTGCTGTTTGTTTTTTTCAAGGAATTTTAATATCATAGAATTTATTTGCCATTTGAATAGCCTCTTATGATTTTCTCTTATTCCTTTCCTATTGGATTATTTAATGTTTTTCTTACTAATTTGTAGAAGATACTTATATATTTGGGATAAGGGCCTTTTAACTGTTGCTTGTTTTGTAAATATTTTCTTCTACCCTGGGCTTCTCCTTTTGCCCTCAAAGGCATATTTTGTCTAATAGAAATTGTTCATTTCAATGTGGTTAAATATGTGATTCATGCTTTCATGGTTCCTTTAGGGTAATTCCTATGTCCTATTTTAAAAGTCTTTTCTGAAAAGAGATCTCATGAAAATCAGGAGAGAGACCAGCAGTGTAGTGAAGAGGGATAGAGAGAGGGAGAAGAACAGGGAAAAGAGAGGTATGGGGAAGGGAACAGACCAAATGATGTTATGTGCAGCTATAAATATATCACTGAATTTCACTATCATGTTTTATTACAATTCACCAATTAAAAAAAACTCTCCTTGCTCTAAAAACATGATGGTATTTTCCTGTTATTTCCTCTTGAAAAATTTTCATCTTTTCTTTCACATTTATGTTTTTAAAAAAACAAACCCTGAAAATGATGCCTGTATATGATATCAGCTATAGGCCAAGTTTCGTTTTATAACATGGAGATTTAACTGTCCCAATATTATTTATTGAAGAGAACTTCCTTTCCCTCACTGTTCTGTAATACCATCTTTCTTATAAATCAGGAGTCCAAGTATGGGTAAGTCTGTTTGGCTCTCTTCCTATTTGCATATCCTTGTGTCTTTCTATTAACTTGTGCCAATGTCTTTCTACCCTAGCTTCATCATCTTGACAACCAGAAATTTAGCTTTGTCCTTCTTAAAACATTGCTTGGTTCTTCTTGGCCTTTAGAACTTCTAACTAAATTTATAATCAGCTTGTCAAATTTCATTTATAAGAAAAAGAGCAACAAAAGTTGTTCGCATTAAATATTTAGACCCATCTGGAAAGAATTATTCTTCACAATTTTGATCCCTTCAGTCCATTAATATGGTATTTCCTATCAATTATTTAGGATTTATTTCATTTACCTTAATAGTGCTTTACAGTTTTCTACAAAGAGTCATTCATATCTTATTTTTAGATTTATTCTTGGGTATTTGATATTTTTCTAGTTATAAATGGTAGTTTTATTGACTTTTTGTTACTGGTACACAGAAATTTTTTTTTTTTTTGTGGTACTGGGGATTGAACCCAGGGGCATTCTACCTCCAAGCTACACCCCCAGCCCTATTTTTTATTCTTTATTTTTGAAACAGGGTCTCACTAAGTTGCTGAGGGCCTCACTAAGTAGCTGAGGCTGACTTTGAACCTGCGATCCTCCTGTCTCAGCCTCCCAAGTACTGGGATTACAAGCATGTGCCACCACGCCCGGCTAGAAATTTAGATAAATTTTTAAAAATTGTTTCTAGTAACTCTCCTAAACTCACTTATTCATTCTTTTGATATGGCTGTAGATTCCTTTCAGTTATTCACAAACATAATCATACCATCTGTGAATAATGATACTTTATTCATTTCCAAAAATTATGCCACTGATTTATTTTTCTTTTCATACACTGGCTAAAAGCTTCAGTGTCCTTCAATGTTGTATATTAAAAAAAAGTGGTAATAAAAGAAAATTATTGTCATTATAGATCTCAAAAAGAAAGTTTTTGCTGGGCATGGTGGGGCATGCTTATAATCCCAGTACTTGGGAGGCCAAGACAGGAGGATCATAGGCTCCAGGCCAGCCTCAATAATTTAGCGAGACCCTTAGCAACTTAGTGAGACTGTGTTTCAAAATAAAAACAAAAAAGGACTAGGGTACAGCTCAGAGGCAGAATACTCTGGGTTCAATCACCAGTAGAAAAAAAAAGAAGAAGGAAGAAAGAAAGCTTTCATTACTTTGCCATCAACTATGACATTCATCAAAGATTGTTTTGTTTTGTAAATATTGCTTATTTAGTTAAGAAAGTTTCCTTATTGTCCAAGTTTGCTAGAAATGTTTGTTTTTTTAAACTCATGATTGGGTATTGAATTTTATCAAATGTTTTTTCTGCAACTGTTGAAATGACATGTAATTTTTCTCTTTCTTTCTGTTAATGTGATGAATAATTTTGAATGATTTTTTTTCATGTCAGACCAAAATTGAAAATCGCATTCGTGGAATAAATGTAGTGTGGTCATGAAATATTCTTTTTATGAATATTACTAGATTCTATTTGTAGCACTAAAATAAAAGTTTTATGAAGGCCTGTTTTATTTTTGTCTGTTTTTTTTAACCATTGTGTCTCCATGGGATATTTGTTAATGAATGAATGAATGAATGAATGAATGGGATCCCCTAGAAGAGCTAAGACACATCAGTAATCATGAAACTAGGAGAACCCAGACCAAAGTGCATTATCATGTAATAGATATTCACCCATTTCCCCCCGACCTGTAGCATAATAAATGCCTTTGAATATTAAGTGATTCATTTCCAAACATTTTAAAGTTAATGAGAAAAAAAATCTCTCATTTTTAAATGGTCAATGCATCATGAAGTTAACAAGCTACTCAGGAGAAACAGTGACATGAGCTATATTATGGTTTCTTTACTGGTGACATTAGGATTCTTGTTGTAAAAGACACTAAATCCATGAACAAAATACTATTTTAAGTTAACTGAGAGGGACACAGAACTCGTTATGACTTGATTTCTGCCCACCTCTTTGGTCTCCTTGAATTTTTGCCCAGGTATTTTGCAATTCCAATTCTCCAATAAGCCAGGTTTTCCTGACTCCAGATGCGTGCGCGCATGCGCGCGCGCACACACACACACACACACACACACACACCTTCTACCTGGAACATTCTTTCCCATCAGCTTCTTTGTCTGATTAACTTCAATATTCCAGAAGACTTAAACATCCCTGAGTGCTGTAGTGCATACCCAGGATCCCAGCTACTCAGGAGGGTGAGGCAAGAGGATCACAAATTTGTGGCCAGCCTGAGCAAATTAGTGAGACCCTGTTTCAAAGCAGTATCTTCAAAAAGTGGGTTAAACATCACTTCCTCCTTCTGTAATATACTTTTATAATATCTTTAATTTTTCCAATTACCTCATTCATCACATTTTTAAAGTTGTTTGTCTTTCTTAGAGACTAAACTCTCAGGGAAGGGAACCAGGCTATCTTGCTCACAGTTGAATCCCCAGGCCCCGGATCAATACCCAGCATGCAACAGGAATTTAATAAATATTTGTCAAATGAACGAATGACAATTAAAACCTTAAACTTCCTTATATCCCTGCATTATTAGTGTTAGCCATGCATGTTTCTAAGCCGACTTAGAGCTGGCCACCTAGAGCTATCCTACAACTGCTGAGAACGGAATTTCCTCCACTGAGGAGATGTTCTAGTACTAAGAGCCTCTGCTCAGTGCCCAGTAGAAGGCAGGCTGTCTGGGTTTGAACCCAGCTCCACCACTTACTAGCTATGCAACCTTGGATAAGTGACTTAATTGTTTTGAGACTTGGCTTCTTTGTTGTTAAACTGATGATACCAGTGCGTCTCATGAAGTTGCTGTTGAAGGATTTTAGGAGTCTAATTGAGCACCTGGAACATGATGAGAGCCTTTGAAATGCCCTGTACTTATTTAACAGTAGGTGAGGGGGCAATAGGAGTTCTTTCAGAGGAGCCCTTGGGGAGGGACATTCTGCTATCTTGTAAACGGGTAGTGGGAATACCAGGCAAAGGGTGAGGCTTCAGTTACTGCATCTGCACATTGGGTTGGGGCTACTGAATTCCCAGCAACCTAAAACAGATACTGAGCTCCAGAGACCGGGAGAGCGTATGTGTTTAAGGAGACACAGTGATTCCTCTTCTTTGACTTGCTAAGTCAACACAGAAAGACTAAAGGTAAACGGGGAAATTCTCAAAAAGATGAACTTCCTCACGCATCCTCTTACTCCAGCGAACTGTACTGAAAGAGAAACACCCCTAGGCATCTCTGGGGACCATTGCCCAGGCTTTCCTGCCGGTGTTCCAATGATCTACAGAGGACTGTGGTCACTCAGGAGGGTGGAAGAGCGCAACAGAGAGCTGTGGGGTGCATCGGCGTGTCAGATACTACGGGACAGCGAGCCTGAGTCCTATCCAAGTCCTCTTCTCACTAGCCACCATCCGGCCAAGGTAGCCCTGTGCCCAAGCTTTGACGGATTCAGTGTCAGACAACATCCATGCACGGTGGTCTTTGGTAAAGTTTTGCCCTTCTGGTAAAAAAAGAGAGAGAAACAGAGTGGGCTGTCATGCCGCCCGCCGCTCTTTGTCCTTTCCTCTTTCCCTGCCTGGAACATGGACAGCTGGGCTGACTTGAGATAGAGCAACCATCTTACAGCCATAAGCAACAAGTATGAAGACAAATGGAGGAGAAGCCTCAGTGGAGAGAGGGAGGGAGGTGGTCTAGGGGAGGGTTATGGGGGGAGAGAAAACTAATGAAGGAAACAGTTCCATCGGCATTATGTACATATGTGAAATTATCAATGCCAATCTCAAGTATGGAGAAGGGGAGGGAACTAGGAGGAAGCGCAACAGGTGCTTTATGCATGTACGTCCCTGTCACTCTGAACTGCATTAGGATGTGAGACTACAATTCACCAATAAAAGTATATTATTTATTTATTTATTTATTTATTTATTTATTTATTTATTTTTGCGGTACTGGGATTGAACCCAGGGGCATTCTACCTCCAAGCTATACCCCCAGCTCTATTTTTTTATTCTATATATTTTTTTATTATTATTATTATTTTTGCAGTACTGGGGATTGAACCCAGGGGCATTCTACCTCCAAGCTATACCCCCAGCTCTATTTTTTATCCTTTATTTTGAAACCAGGTCTCACTAAGTTGCGGAGGGCCTCACTAAGTAGCTGAGGCTGGCCGTGAACCTGCGATCCTCCTGTCTCAGCCTCCCAAGTACTGGGTTTACAAGCGTGCACCACCAAGCCCAGCTATAAGAGTATATTAAAATAAATAAATAAATAAATAAGTAAATAAATAAATATGCACGCAGCCCAGAGCTTTACACCAGTGAACCTCAATTGTAATACATACTTCAGTATCTAGTTTTCTTCCTTTTCTACTATGTTCACAGCCTTGCTTGTTTCTTATCTACAGCATACAGTAGGCGCTCAGCAGGTGTTTGACGAGTGGATCCATTTCACTTGAGATACTGGGATTAATGAGCTTGCAAATCAGTAACTGGTGCTATGGAAAGATTTCTCCAGATAACGGATCCAGTCAGGAGCAAGGGAGATGCTCCTGTAAAGAAACCAGGTGCATCAGGAAAGAAATAAGGCTCATGAGCCAGAAATGAACTTTTCTAGATTCTTTTATTTCTAGATGTAATATGATTAAAAAAATGATGTGAATAAATAGAAAACCCAGGCATTTTTACTAGTTCATGAAAACATACCCTCTTCTTGGATATAGAATTAGCTTAACAGGAGAAGGAGTGATAGGGATGACAAAACAGAAAAGGGCAGACTATTTTTTTCTCTTATTAGTCTGGCTGTTCACTCAGAAATGGAGCTTTATTATGCCAGAAAAATACAGGCATTTGTATTTTGATGAATCTGGGGTGATCCCTGATTAAGAAATGCACGTTCTTGACCTTATCAGCCTCATTTGGAACGTTCAGCTTGCTGTCTCTCGCGCAGACAGGCTCGCGAAAGGTTATTCCCCGGCACCGTCTCTCCTCATCTGCTTTCTGCTTTGCCTACGGCGGATTTCATTTCCTTCAGCCTCAGTAGCCACTGAGCCAGTTGACCCCGAGCCTTTCTGTCACTCCCATCTCAGCGGCCCACTTCCCTTCATAGTTTCTATTTTTAAATGCTTATGTAACAACTTTGAGTGTGCTGGGGTCTTTTGACCCCAGAGGATTTTTATCAGATTGGCTTGGATACCCATACCATGCCCTGTGGGAAATCCAGAATTTCTCCTAATTCTCTAGAATTTCTCCTGATTCTCGGGAGGCTTCCCGCCGTCCGCAGGGACACCGCTGGCTCCCATTTTCTGCTGCCGATGAGTTTGTGTCCTACGCTGTACTCCTGTTAGAACCTTATCTCTCTGGCGCATGGACACAATGATGGGTCTGTGTCACTTCATTTCATTTGAAATTTGTTTTGGACACACCCATCGATTAGAGCACTGAATGTCAGTAGCACACTTCCATATGACGCTTAACATCTTTCTCAGTGAATCTACTCTATGCCTCCTGGTACTGTCATGCTATGGACACTTTAAAGAGAGGTTACCTTGAACCACAGCACCACAGCCCTATCCCTGCAGGGCGGCAGACAGGCCAGCAAGAACCAATAAGGGGTGTCATGGTGCAGTACTGTGGACCACAGGAACCAGAACATTCTTTGTATACTGTATGGGCAAGTGGTTTTGGAAGATTCTGTGTAATATTGTTATGCTGACCCAATGATTCTGTTGCAGTTTCTCTCACTTTAATTCTTTCTTGTAAATTGCATTTCTTTACTATAGAATTTGTGCTGAGAAGCTCTCATAACTTGGTCAACACTGGAAAATAAACCACTTGCTCATTAGTACCTGTAAAAATCACTCCTGGTGCGGAAGTTGGTTATTACAGTGTGTACTGATGGAAAAATGCTACTGAGCTAAAGGGATAAAACTTGATTCTCTTAAAAAATAAAGTAAACACAGGATAGGCCTTATGCTTTTGTATGAAATATCTTTTTCTAGCTTTTACTCATGAGCAAATGGCTACATTTTTTTTCTTTTTTTTTTGCTGTTGTTTCTGGTTTGCTTATATAGCTGTGTTGATAAAGTCGGGCTTTGGGGCCATCTAGTGGCTACTTTTTCTCCTGGTGATACCTTGAATATAAAATACTAAAAATTACCATTAAGCTGCAGAGGAGAAAAAAAAACCCACGTGTGTGTGTGTGTGTGTGTGTGTGTGTGTGTGTGTGAGAGAGAGAGAGAGAGAGAGAGAGAGAGAATATATATTTTATCTTTAAATTTGCTGCCTATCAACTCTTAGAAGCTTTAAAGACAGATTGGAAAACTTGTGGGATGTCACACATCCTTTCTCTTCTTCCGAAAGAAGAAGTAATTAAGTAATTTAAGTAATTAAATTACTTAAATTCCCATTTAAGTAATTTGGACACTGTACTGACCCATGCGAGTTCTTGGGTTTTTGAGGACAAATGGAATTCTGGTGTCTGGTGAATTGGTTAGAAGTTTGAGTCTATCCTGTCAACTGAAAATTGCCTGGCCCCAACATTTGTACCTTTTATAATAGCCCATGTGAAAGAAATCAGCTGAGGGCCGTCCTCGCGTTTAAGTGGGGCCCGATGATTTCCAAGTGAAGTTACAGGCGTCTCTCAATGCAAGATTCCTGGGCTGCCGCAAGCTGGGTCTCCGGATATCACCCACACAACTTGCTGGTAAGACAAACTTGAGTTGATTGCTCACCGCACAGAGCTTTGGTATTGTCTCAGAGTGGTTGAAGACAAAGACTGAATTTATTGAGAATGATGAGGTGGGAGCTTTCAAACTGGGCTCTGGATTGGATAGGAACCACAGTATAATAGTGCGAGGTCAGTGAAAACATCAAGGCCAGGGATTCAAAGAATTTTAGGCTGATGTTTTCCACGGAGGAGGCGCTTGGGTTTTGGGGAAGTTCCTGTAAGAGAGCAGGAGACTCCTAGAAATAAAGGCCAGGATAAGGAACGCCGAGCAATAGCAAATCCACCGTGAAGTAGACACTAGCCGTGGCTTCAGTTCCCCTTGTCCGGGCTGAGTATTAGGATGGATGGTTTCGGTTCTCAGAACCTTCCACACTTAACTTCCTGGAGTCAAACAATGGCGTCCATCTAAAATGCAAATACTCCCGGGCGTGGTGGCGCACACCTGTAATCCCATTACTTGGGAGGCTGAGACAGGAGGATCAAAGATTCCCCAAACCAGTATTTTGTGCACACTAAAGAATGTTAAGAAAGAGGCAGGAAGAAAAGATGAAACATATTGACTCCAGTCAGAAAGACCTGACTAAATTTTAGTTAAGAAAGGAGTCTTTGTCAAAGAACTGGAACGTTAGAACTTAATAACTTTGCAAATGAGTGGATGAGGATGGGGACGCCAGTTGTGGTGAACCCAGCTCTGTGTCTCTTGGTTAAGAGAAGGACAGCCTCTGGTGACCACAGCTGGGCACTGCTGGTCCCTGCCCAGCACTACTTAACTCAGGAGGGCAACCCCTGGAGCTTAAAGAAGTGAAAATAATGACCATTCATTCATTCTTAGGCAAATATACCATGATCTTGTGCCTCAGTGTAATATAAGTGGTCTGCACCCCTCAACCTCAGAGAGTCCCTGGTTGATGGTTTCGAGAACACTCTGTTCACCCAGACAGTTAGTCAGTTACTTACTCCTTCTCACAATCCTTTCTGCCGAATTCCTGAAGAAACTTACCCATATCTGACTTTCGCCACGCGCTGTGGTGCACGCCTGTAATCCCAGTACTTGGGAGGCTGACATAGGAGGATCACGGGTTCAAAGACAGCTTCAGCAACTTAGAGAGTCTCTCAGCAACTTAGCGAGACTCTTTTTCAAAATAAAAAATAAAAAGAGGGATGGGGGTATAGTTGGGAGGTAAAATGCCCCTGGTTCAATCCCCAGGACGAAGAAGAAAAAAAAAATGACTGACTTTAAGGACTTATTCTTACAAGGTGGCTTTTAAAGCCACATAACCAGATGAGATCAATGAAAGAGTGAGACAGGTGTAGATAATCAAGGTGTGGGTCCAGGTGATACTGTTTGGAGCGACGCCGTGGGTTCTTGTTCTTAGCTAGTTTAGAAAAAGTTAGCCAGAACTACTGTTGCAAGCTTGAACAAAGTTTTATTATTACAGAGAGAAACGGAGGATAGAGTAATCAAAGCACTACGCCAGAGGAGACGCAGTGGAGTGCCTTGAAAGTGAGGCACTGATGCCTTTGAACATATACATCTTTTATAAGAATTAAGTATCTCTTGTTTCTTATCCTGCTTAACTAATAGTCTTCTTTTCCCACCAAAAGCAGGTGCAGATCAGCCAATTAAACCTTTTCTGCTAGCTTTATTTGTTAATCCTCACAGGGACAGATAGGTCAGATATCACCGATCAAAAGGTATTGCTTGGTTAACGAGGTCAGGGAGCTGTATGTTAAAAGTTCGCTTTATTCTTTGTTTTTATTTTCGTTAAAGTTTAAAGCATGTGTATTGCCCACCTGTGTCCTTGGTGAGTTCTCAGCATCTCCTTATCTCTATCTGCTAGAAGTTACTTATTATATTGAAAAATTGTTTTATAATAAAGAAAAGAAAGAAACAGGAATATAGTCTTTTAAAGTATGGAGGATTTGGGACTATAACTATTTTGTGTTATTAGTAATTAATATTAGGTTAATATAGCTTGCTTTTTCATCTTTTAATGTTAGTCTTAGCTGTTGTGAAAGTCTATAATTCTTTTCTAATTGCCTGTGTCTGTGCTTGTAACATTCAGTGTCTAGCTGGACTAACAGCCAACTTTTAGCTGACCAAGGTCAACCTTGGCTGCAGCTCTCGGCTGACAACTTAGAGACAGAGAAAAGGATTTTATTGTTCTGCCTGAGTATGAGAGCTTGTGCTCACTATTAGCAATTGATACCTATTAGCAATCAATGCGGGCCCAATCCCCATCGCAGGGATGGTTTGACACTCAGAGATCTGAAAAAGGAGTATCCAGCTGATGGAGAAAATGAGGGAGGGGAGAGGAAGAGGAGAATTACAAATGGTTGTAAGAAACACAGTTTTATATCATGGGCTTTCATGGATTCAGAGGTCACTCTTTCCACAGATGCAGACTTCTCCTAGAACTACCGATTCTTCAATATCTGCCTCACCGAGGGGATGTGCCGCATGCATGAAGGGCTTACCGCGGCCCTTACCCCAGTTGAGGATGTATCTCCAGGCTAACACAGTGGAGGAATAACAGTCACAGATGTTGAATTATAGGTCTTTTTATTAATATATTAGTCTTCTTCAGATTGCTGTTCAGGTGTTATATCAGAATTCAGTGTAGGGATTCAATGTTATGGGACAACCATTGGACTGTTGGCTCCAGGTCTAATACCATTGCTGCTCCAGCGAATGCAAACGCAGCTGCGGATGGATGCCAGGAGTGCTCACACCCATGAGGCTGAGACCTGGTGTGAGAACTGGAGTCCGGCTTCCACTGACGCTGAGGTTGTGTTGGACCTGCTTGCTAGCTTGCACAACCACAAGAGTAGCTTCCCCAATTATACCTTCTATGTCCATATGAATATGTATCATTAGCAGAACTCAACTCACATTTAAGGCTTTGCACCAAGTGATTTTGAAACATGTAATACAACTTACAGCCCTTAAGATACTAGGACATTCAAAAGAAGGTGAGACTAGATTACAAATACTAATACGAATAGCTAATATCCAGCTCCAATGTGTTCAAAGGGTTGCAAAGAACTATAAGACTTAAACATTTTCTAAGAGCTGCGACTTCCAGCCAGGTGCGGTGGTGCACATCTGTAAACCCAGTACTTGGAAGGCTGAGACAGGAGGATTGCAGGTTCGAGGCCAGCTTCAATAACTTAGTGAGACCCTGAACAACTTAACAAGACCCTGTTTCAAAATAAAAATTAAAAAGGGCTTGGGGTGTAGCTCAGAAGTATAGTGCCCCTAGGTTCAATCCCCAGTACCCAAAAACAAAACAAAATCCTGCAACTTCTACATTACTTCATAAATATTTATATTTCTGACACCTTGTAGTAGGGAAAGGCTTATGGTTCCTTGTCATCCTCTGCTTGGCTTCCAGGGTCAAATATCCATAACTACAAAGTAGAATGATAGGCAGCACTTAGTTCATTTCAGAAAATGAAATGTCTTTTGATATTTGTTTTATGATTATTGTTGTAACTTCGTCATTTATAGGAAACTAAAAGAAAAAGAACACCAAGCCGGGCGTGGTGGCGCACGCTTGTAATCCCAGTACTTTGGGAGGCGGAGAC
>PVJS01047455.1:0-15439 GCA_004027185.1 Glis glis
AAAAAAAAAAAAAGGAAAAGAGGTTTAGTCCCAGTGTTGGAGATTGGTAGTCCACACAGAGTGGCTCCAGTTCTGAGGAGGGCTCCCCTGGCTGCTTCACATCATGGCAGGCAGCATCACGGTGGAAGCACATAGGAGGGGAGAGAGAGAGGAAGGGCAGGGCCAGCCTTGCTCTTTTGTAGCAAAAGACCAGCATTAATCCCTGCTGAGGGCACACCCCAGTGGCCTGGCCACCCTGCATTGGGCCCCACTTCTTAGAGGTTCTACCACCTCACAACATCGTCACTCCGACAACCACGCTTCTAACGCGTGACCCCTTGGGGGACACATTCAAACAGGGTCCAAACCGTAGCAGTCCGTCCCAGCTTCAGGTGGCCAGCCCAGATGAGCTGGCACGGGAGGGAGTTTGTGAGGGCTCCACTGAGTCTGTGGGTTCATGTGACAGAAGCAGCCCCGAGAAAAGGCAAAGGCCTAAGAGTTGAAGCTTTGTTTTTTTAATTAGGTAGAAGAATATTCTGAATTCTTCAATTCCTTGGTTCTCCTTCCTCCTGCTCTGGACCCTGCAGCAGTGTCTGGGGAAGGAAGCCTGTTGGATGGCTACATTCCATAATGCTTATGTTTGGAACCAAACTTAATTATTCATGTTATTGAAATTATACTTTTCTTTGCGGTACTGGGGATTGAACCCAGGGGCATTTTACCTCCAAGCTATACCCCCAGCCCTATTTTTTATTCTTTATTTTGAAACAGGGTCTCACTAAGTTGCGGAGGTCTAAGGAGTTGAGGCTGGCCGCGAACCTGGATCCTCTGGTCTCAGCCTCTCAAGTATGGAATTAAAAGCGTACACCACCACACCTAGCCGAAATTATACTTTTAAAAAACACCATTTTGTGGTTTTGTTGTTCAGAAGAGCAGATACTTGCTTGGTTCTACAATTTGTTATACGGACCACTGAAATGACAGGTTGATCAGGAGAGTGTGGTCACCTGCTGCCATTGTGGTATCAAAGTTGTTTTTTCTTTTGTTTGTTTGTTTGTTTGTTGTGGTACTAGGGTTGAACCCAGGGGCCTTCTACCACTGAGCCACACCCCCAGCCCTATTTTTTTTTGAAACAAGTTTTCATTAAGTTGCTGAGGGTCTCACTAAATTGGTGAGGCTGACTGCGAACCTGCGATCCTCCTGTTTCAGCCTCCCAAGTGCTGGAATTACAGGCGTCTGCCACCACGCCTGGCTAAGTAGTTTTTCTGTTCTCTCTCTCTCTCTCTCTCTGTCTCACACACACACACACACACACACACACGCGCGCGCGTAGTAGGTAAGGAAGACCATTCTCTTCCACTCTTCCAGCAAGGTCTGAAGCTATTTTGGGGACATGAAGGAAGGTGGCTGATGTCCTTGTTGAGAAACTGCTGCACTCATTTGAACATAGGAATCTGTGTTCTGAATACATAGATTTGGATCAGATTGTCAAAGGAGGCATGGAGAAAGAATACACTTTCTGGAGCTGGGCGTGGTGGCACACGCTTGTAATCCAGTACTTTGGGAGGCGGAGACCGGAGGATCTGGGTTCACGGCCAGCCTCAGCTCTCTCTCTCTCTCTCTTTCTCTCTCTCCCTCTCTCCCTGTCTCTCTCTCTCTACTTAGTGAGGCCTCCGCAACTTCGTGAGACCCAGTTTCAAAATAAAGTATTAAAAAAAGGGCCGGGGGTGTAGCGCAGAGGTAGAACGCCCCTGGGTTCAATCCCCGGTACCGCAAAAAAAAAAAGAATACTCTTTCTGTGTTCAGTTATTGTTCCTATAAAAGTATTATTCTTCAATAAGTTAAACATTTGGTTCTTCATGAAAGTATTTTATGTATTTTGCCTAGAGCAGTAACTGGTCACATTTCATTCTGTGTAGACCTGAAACTTTCCTCAGCCTCTTCCAAGCTCTACCATGACTTGTGCCTTCTTGGGCATCAGCCGAGGGTTGCTGTGAGCCAGGTGTCCTAGCAGTGTCCCGCATCCTCGCCTCAGCCTGTGTCCTTGAGCCCCTAGCAGCTCTCCACTGACGCTCCTCTGAGGAGTCCTTGCCATCGTGTTGGTCACAATGGGATCAGATGTGACCAGAAGAACCTGGCTGTTTTGCCAAGCAATGTTTCTGATCTTGCTACATCAATGCAAGTGTTTGGTTTTGCTTGTTTTTTTGTACATGTAAGATGTGGAACTTATCCCTGGGTGAGGGACTGCTCATTGGTTGGATCTGCTCAGTTGTTTCGTCAGCAATTGTCAGGCCCCAGTTCTTTCTTTTCTTTTTTTTTTTTTTTTTTGGTACTGGGGAATGAACCCAGAGGCATTCTACCTTTGAGATACACTTCCAGATCAGTTTTTATTTATTTGGAAACAGGGTCTCACCAGGTTGCTGAGAGCCTCACTGAATTATTGAGGCTGGCTTCGAACCTGTGATCCTCCTTTCTTAGCCTCCCAAGTTCTGGGATTACAGGGGTGTGCCATGACGCCCAGCTTTCAGTGGCATTTCTGAAAACGAATGCCTCATAAGCCAGAAAGGCCCATTAGAAAGCAGATTTGCCTGTAATCACACTGTTGTCTGAGTTTGTGGTTGGAGCCTGTCTTGGATCCGTTAAGTACTGCACAGTCTCAGCTGAGCTTCCAGCTTCCCTGTGTGCACTCAGCTAGATGGTCTCTCCCATGGCATGTGCACCCTGCTTGGTGCTGGTGCCACTGCTAAACCCACTGCTCTTCTCCACGGGCCCTACGGCAGGCCTGCGGCTTGTTCTTCTTGTACTAATATAGCATAGCCTCTGTTGCAAAAGGAGTCCACAAGTGTTTGGGGGAGGAATACCTATACAGCTTGTTTCTCTCTGCCAGAAAACCTAGACGAAATAAAGACATATGTGTTTTTCCTCTGGAAGCATCAAGCTCCTTCCTGGGCATTGAGATTTATAACAAGTCATGGGTGTATCTGCCCTGTCCCTGCCCTGAAGACCTCCTTAGGTACCATATTCTCACATGTGGCCTGGGAGAGGGTAGAAGCCTTCTTTCTCCTGTCCGCTTCCCCCAATCTGCAAACACTATTTGAGCGCTTCCCGAGATTTACATAAATGAGTATTAGGATCTACTGCTTTCCCTTTATAGACAAATGGCAGCATATTCCATAACTGCTCTGTGCTTGAAGGCATGTTTAGTATACCCCAAGTCTCACAGAGACATGACAAGTCCACTTCTTACCACCACGGTGTAGCATCCATCGAGTGACAATACCTTCGTCCCTCTAGCTGTCTCCTGTGGGCGGACTTTCATGTTGTTTCTCAGCTTATGTGCACAAAGACACACGTTTTCCATGTTCTGTTCCTTTTCCTGCTTTAAGGTTCTTTTGCTATGTATTCTCTCAATGTCTGTAAGAATAGGTTTCTTTTTCTGAAATCTTTTTTCCATTTATTACCATCTTAAGAACCCTAAATGTAATTTAATTAGTACGTTAAATAAATTGACTTGTATGTAACTCTGAACTGTGGTTTGTGCTGTTACCTCATTCATGTGGAGATCAGGGTAGATAGCCTACTTTGTTAACCTCTCTTCTAAAGACTTTGTTCTTCTAGGCAAGGACTGATAAGAGATTATAAGAACCAGTGAAAGGTCAGGACTGGAGGTGTTGATGGAATTGTGGGAGAAAACAATTGTTTAGCCTCCTGTGTGTGCTAGGTAAGATGGTATGAGCTATATGTTTACCTCTCTCTCTCTTCCTGGTACTGTGGGAAAGGTAAAATATACCCTTTAACAAATAATGGGAAGCCAGAGCAAGATAAAGATAACTCCAGGTGGTCTAGGTCAGAGGACAACCAAGCAGATTGGATGAGAGCAAGGGAAAAGTCTGTGTGGAGCTGGTTCTTCCAGGTGAGGGTGTGTCTGCCTGAGAGGGCAGATGAGCAGAGGCTTAAGGTGGGGCCAGAAAGGTGAGGTGTCCCAGAGGCTGAGGGTGTGGCGTGGAATTGGACAGTGGGACTGAAGTGTGAGTTTTGGTCCCAGGGGACACTGAATATTGTCCCTGAGTGCTGGCATGAGGAGCTTTGACCGCTATTCCTGGAAGAAGGACTGGCTTGGTTCCCGAAGAGGAGAACATTGAGCACTGTGTTGGGGGCTTTTCCAGTAGGAATGTGTGGGATGGGGCAAGTGTGTGCACAGACAGAAAGAAAGGAAGTAGCAGGAGGTCAGGTTAGGAGATTAGCATTTCTTTTTTGTTGTTGTTGTACTGGGGATGGAATCCAGGGGCCTTTTACCTCTGGGCTACACCTCCAGACCTATTTTATTTCTTATTTAGAAACAGGATCTCACTAAATTGCTGAGAGCCTAAGTAGCTGAGGCTGGCCATGAACCTGCAATCCTCCTGTCTCAGCCTCCCAAGTACTGGGATTACAAGCGTGCGCCACCACACCCAGCTGGAGATTGGCATTTCTTTTTTTTTTTTTTTTTGTGGTACCGGGGATTGAACCCAGCGGCTTTCAACCTCCGAGCTACATCCCCGGCCCTATTTTTTTTATACTTTATTTTGAAACCGGGTCTCACGAAGTTGCGGAGGGCCTCATTAAGTAGCTGAGGCTGGCCGTGAACCCGGATCCTCTGGTCTCCGCCTCCCAAGTACTGGGATTACAAGCATGCGCCATACCACCCTTTATGTGCCCGATCTCATCTGATCTGGGAAGCTAAGCAGGGTCGGGCCTGGTTAGTATTTGAATGGGAGATTCGCATTTCTAATGATCCTGTTCTAGGCATGAAGAGTGTTTGAGAATGGAGAGGAAGGATGAGTCATTAATATTTATCAATGAATTAGTTTCACTTCAGTTTTGATATAAAAGAGAACATAGAATAAATGATAAATAAAATACTCATTTGAAGATCCTGGAGTACTGGCTCCAGGTGGTGTAATAGAAATCCGAGAAGTCACATGAGATACTTAAATCTAGTATCTCTTAGGCATTTCTGAAGATAATTGGATTGAGGCTAAAAGGGGTAGAGGCATAGATTTGAGAGTTGCCTATAATTTTTTGGTTCTTGAAGTTTCAGGATTGAAAAATATAATCTTATACAGGGAGAACCCAAGTACCTGTTTTTCTAATCTAAATATTCTTTCTTGATGCTGATTGTTGTGCTGCCAGGTTTTTGTGTTTTCTTTATTAACTGTGGTAGGTAGTCTAGATGACCTCCAGTATGCCCATTCCCTGCTGCGATCCCTGGGGCTGCAAGCAGGATGGTTTACTACTGTGGTTAGGTTTTGTTATATGGCACATCTGACTTTGAGAGGGGCTTTATCTTCAGAGGGCTTGACCTAGTACTCTGAGCCCTTAAATATGGGACTAGCAGTCAGAGGCTGAGAGAAGATTGGAATTAGGAGAGGGGGTGATGTGCTGTTGTTTGGGTAAAGATGGAGGGGCAAGGAAGATGGCACCACTTTGGAGCTTTGAGCAGACCCAGCTGTCAGCAAGCAAAGAAACAGGGAGGGTCAGTCCTATAGCCACAAGAGAAATTCTGCCAACAACAAAATGGGCTTGCAAGTGGATTTTTCTCCAAAGCCTACAAAGGAGAATCAAGCCCCAACAATTTGATTTGAGTTTTGTGGTACTCTGATCAGAGGGGCCAGGTAAAAGGCACTGGATTGCTGTTTTTGTGTTTTCTTTATTAACTGTGGTAGGTAGTCTAGATGACCTCCAGTATGCCCATTCCATACTGCGATCCCTGGGGCTAATAACTGTGAGCTAATACATGAGTGTTGCTTTAAGCCTCTCCATTTCTGCCAGTTTGTTACATGGTAATAGAAACCTATTGTGAAAAATAGTTGAAGGGCACAGGTAGCATAATATTGGCATATAAAGAAGTTAAATGTTTGGCAAGAAGTTCTACTGCTGGCCCCATTCTTCTCTTCCCCTGGGGCCCTCCTCACATCTCTTGTAGCATTGACTGTTCTAGGTACATAGGCAGCCTCAGGCAAGGTGGTGCACACTTGTAATCCCAGTACTTGAGAGGCTGAGACAGCAGGTTCAAAGCCAGCCTTAGAAACTTAGTGAGGCTCTCAGCAACCTAGTGAGACCCTGTTCCTAAATAAGAAATAAAATAGGTCTGGGGGTGTAGCATGGAGGTAGAATGCCTCTGGGTTCAATCCCTAGTACAAAAAAAAAGCAGCCTGAGTCTTAGTTGATGTGGCAGCAGCAGCATCTAGCTGATGTTTGGCATTCAAAAGGACTTGTTGCAGGTAAGGAAGAAGTTGTGAGCTGTGAGGTGGAGGAAAAAGGCAGCTGGAGAAAGGAAAGGAAGACAAAGATCATAAGAACACAGTGATTCAAAAAGCAAATGAGAAACTCAAGGATGGCGGGTACTGTGCTGGTCCATTCGTGCTGTCCTGACAATGTGCGGTAGGTTGGCCGCCTTACACACAACGGAAACTTACTTTTCACAGTTGTGGAGGCTGGAAGTCCACAGTCATGGTGCCAGCTGATCTCTGATCTGGTGAGGGCTCGTTGCCTGGTTCTAAACAGCTAGGTGTGTTTTCACCAGAACTTCACATGGTGAAAGTGGCAAGCCAGCTCTTTGGGGCCTCTTTTACCAGCACACAGATTCCATTCCTAAGGGCTCCGCCCCATGATCTGATCACCTCCCCAAGCCTCCACCTCCTGATACCATCATATTAGGGTTAGTATTTTAACGTAAGAACATTGTAGGGAGATCAACATTCAGTCTATAGAAAATACCGGCGGGTTAACAAAGTCAGAAAGATGATTTTGCTACGGAGATGTTACAAGTAAGTGTGCAGAGTTTCAGTTAAATAGTGAACACTGAAAAAAGATTTCAGCAATTAGAATAAAAACCAGATCTTTGGAGCCTTGCATTGTCTTGTGGAGGTGAACATGTTATAATGATATAAAGAAGGAAAAGTGTCACGTGGGCACATTCTTCAGCCTTACCTTCCACACATACATCTTTTTGTGTAGAAGTGGTTAACATGTAGTTATTTATGGTAAAGGAAGTCATAAGTTGCTGGGCTTGGTAGTGCAAGCTTGTAATCCCAGCACATGGGAGGCTGAGACAGGAGGATCACAGGTTTGCGGCCAGCCTCAGCTACTTAGTGAGGTCCTCTGCAACTTAGTGAGACCCTGTTTCAAAATAAAGAATAAAAAACAGGGCTGGGGTGTAGCGTGGAGGTAGAATGCCTCTGGGTTCAATCTCCAGTACCGCCAAAAAAAAGAAAGTCACATGTCTTCTTTTAAATGATGTCAATAGTCTCCTCATTATTATCAAATATTTACTATTTATGTACATAGTACTGAGGTTTGAACCCAGGGACGTTCTACCTCTGAGCTATACTCAGAGCCCCATTTTTTTATTTTTTATTTTGAAATAGGGGCTTGCTAAGTTGGTGAGGCTGGCCCCAAACCTATGATTCTCCTGTCTCAGCCTCTCAAGTTTTGGGATTATAGGCATGTACCACCACACCCAACTTTTAGTTTTTATTTTTTTAAATTTTTTTATTTATTTATATTTTGCGGTACCGGGGATTGAACCCAGGGGCGTTCTACCTCCGCGCTACTCCCCCGGCCCTATTTTTTATCCTTTATTTTGAAACCGGGTCTCACTAAGTTGCGGAGGGCCTCACTAAGGAGAGAGAGAGAGAGAGAAAGAGAGAGAGAGAGAGAGAGAGAGACAGCGAGAGAGCTGAGGCTGGCCGCGAACCCGGATCCTCCGGTCTCCGCCTCCCAAATTGCTGGGATTACAAGCGTGTGCCACCACGCCCGGCTTTTAGTTTTTATTTTGAAACAGGGTCTGGTTAAGTTACTGTGCAATGGCCTGGAAACTGCTGTCCTCCTGTTTCAGCCTCCCATGCCTGGCACAATTCACTATAAAGCCTATTCTGTGTGTGTGTGTGTGTGTGTGTGTGTGTGTGTGTGTGTGTGTGTGTGTTAGTTACTAGGAATTGAACCCAGGGGCATTCTACCTCTGAGTTGTACCCTCAGCCCTATTTTATTTTTTATTTTGAAACAGGCTCTTACTAAGGTGCTGAGGGCCTCACTAAGTTGCTGAGGCTGTTCACGAACCTGTGATCCTCCTGTCTCAGCCTCCCAAGTACTGGGATTACAAGTGCGCACCACCACGCCCTGCTATAAAACTTAATCTTTTCTCTCTCTCTTTTTTTTTTTTTGTGGTTCTTGAGATGGAACTCAGGGTCATTCTACCTCCGAGTTACACCCCCAGCCCTACTTTATACTTTTATTTTGAAACAGGGTCTCAGTAAGTTGCAGAGGGCCTTCACTAAGTTCCTCAGGTTGGCTCTGAACCTGCGATCATCCTGTCTCAGCCTGCTGAGTACTGGAAGTACAAGTGTGTGCCACCACGCTCTGCTGTAAAGCGTAATCTTAACTATAAAACATACATGCAATACTCTTTCTGGTTTAATGAAAGAAAAGATGTTCTAGGGATATAAGCATTAGGAATAGAATTCTGAGCATGATAAAAAAAATTAAAAGGTGGCTAAGTAGCTGGGATATGAAGTTCCTATGAGGTTCAATTGCCTATAGACAAAAGGTCCAGAAACAGCTTTTACCAGAGGTTCTTAGACCTTCCTGTAAACGTTGTATTCGGCTAAACAGGATAGCTATAATGGTAAAGAAATGACTGGTAATGTGTTCTCTTGGACTGGGATATGTTTCCTGGACACATGAAAATAACTTTTCAGGGAAGTTAACCATTTATCATGTAGAGACTGGAAGCTCATTGGTGGGTAGGTTTATATTTGAAGAGGACATCTCAGGTCATCATGAAATGAAGAGAAAAAACATGGCCAAGATTCTTACACTGGCAGGAGCAAGTGAGTGAGTGTGTTCTTCACCTCTGCCCCTTTCAGTTGGTGTCGTTATTAGCTGATTTTTCCAGAAAATGTTTCTGTAAGGAATAGAGAAGGAGAAAGTTAGCTTCCCACAAGACAGTGGTTACACAGCCCTGGTTTGTCTGTTGTGGGCTAGCTTTACCTGAGAGTGCACTGTTAAAGTTTTGAATTTATAATTAATGATTACCTGAACAACTTAGTGTTTTAACGGTATTTGAGATCACAGTCGTTTCTTCAATATTTTCTCAAGTGCTTAAGACACTTAATTCCCCCTCTCGACTTCCTCTTCATCTTAGAAACTGCAATTTCCTTTGTAGGGACAACTTCCTGCTGGGTGCTACTCTGTTTGGCCACTTCTGTCTTGGGTGTCCTATGTTTTTATCTAAAGCCATAAGTGCATTGCAACACTAGCCATTTCATCACGGTGTGAATTGAGAAAGTCTAGCAGGAAATCACAAGTTGATTGTCCCCAACATAAACCTTATGTTTCTTGTTTGTTGTGTCATGATAGGCAGTTGGTATTCTGAATGGCAGTTACGAAGAGGACGCTTTGTAGAAAGGACTTTTGTAGGAATGTATTTACGAGTCTAATCATCTGGGAAGCAAAATACATGTGGAAAGAAAATATTTTCACCACAGTCTGAAAAGATGTTATGGTCCAGTGCTGTTTTCCCTTAAGGTCATATTAAGTTCATTAATTTTCAACAGTGACTTTTCTGGTTCATCTGTTTATTTGTATTTGTCAAGCCCCTTACCCCTATTATAGGACATTCTTTTTCCTTAACATCGAGGAAAGAGATTTCCATTTGTTTCATCTTTCCCTTCTTTTCTGTTTCCTGCCCTGTGAGTCTTTTGTGTACTGTCAATTTCATTCTTTCTGTGCATGCCTTTTTCCTGAAATGGTGGCTTTGTAGACACAAGAGTAGGTCAGAAGTAGCTAATCTAAGGAGCAAATAGTGGCTGTAAATTTGGTCCTGGTCTCTGCAGGATCTTTTCCTGTGGGTGACTTCTTTTTTTTTTTGCAGTACTGGGGATTGAACCCAGGGGCATTCTGTCTCTGAGCTACACCCCCAGCCCTATTTTTTATTCTTTATTTTGAAACAGGGTCTCACTAAATTGCAGAGGGCCTCACTAAGTAGCTGAAGCTGGCTGCAAACCTGCGATCCTCCTGTCTCAGCCTCCCATGTACTGGGATTACAAGCGTGTGCCACCACGCCCGGCTCCTGTGTGTGACTTCTAATGTAGAAAGAATCTGACTGCCGTCGGTCCTTGAGGCAGAAGGAGCATCTCGAGGTTCCTTCTCTGTCAACTGCAGAGTGGTGCAAAGCTCGTTTCCCCTTTGCTGCTGCTCTGCTAAAACAGTTGCCTCGGGCTTCCGGCACATTAGGGAAAGCTATGTTTAGAAGGAAAGTTTTCCCTGCCATTGTTATTTAGAGATCAAATAAAGAGACATTTTCAGTAAGTGATGTGTCAACATTTATTTCATATTCTCCCGTAGTATATTCTCTATGCCAGTCTCTATGCTTGGAGCCAGGCATAAAAAAAAAACAAACCTGGCTTTTCATAATCTCAAAGTGTAGACAAATGGTTGTGGTAAGAAATTCACAAGTTGAAATGGGCACAGTATGGGGTGATGACCAGCCTTCCCTGGGTTAAGAAAGACCCCATAGTAGATGACGCTAAGGGAAATACAGGAAGGACTAATGGTAGAACTTCAGTGGGCACCACCTGGTGCTCACTGTAAAACTCATTCAGAATGTCGGGTGGGAGAAAAGCTTCACAGATGAAGGGTACTGGAAGAAAGTCTTGAATGCTGCCGCTGGGGGTGTAGCTCAGAGGTAGAGTGCATGCTTACCATGTGTTTGCCTTAGGTTCCATCCCCAACAACACACTCACGCACACACACATGGAGTCTGAAGTCTGGAACACTGAATAGGAGTTTGCTAGGTAGGAAAGAAAGAGGAAGGACATTTCAGGTTGAAGAAACAAAATGGGAAAAATATAAAAATCAACCAACCAACCAGTCTACCAGCTTTCTGAGGAAACTTTAAATTTGGTATAACAGAGACTTTTTTGTGGAAAAGCATCAGAAAATGAAATTAGGGGACTAAGATTATGAGGGCCTAGCATGCCAGACTATTTGCTTTTTATTTATGCTTGTAAAAGATAGGGAGAGTTCTCTTCCTATATATACTTCCTATATCTATCATCTATCTTTATGTGTGTTTTTTTTGTGTGTTGTTTGTTTGTTTGTTTGGGGTACTGGGGATTGAACCCAGGGGCACTCTGCCTCCAAGATACACCCCCTTGCCCTTTAAAAACTTTTTTTAATTTTGAAACAGGGTCTCACTGAGTTGATGAGAGTCTCACTAAGTTGCTAAGGTTGGCCTTGAACCTGCAATCCTCCTGTCTCAGCCTCCTAAGTACTGGGATTACAGGCATGCACCACCATGCCTGGCTTTCTTCCTATATTAGAAATAAAAAATTTTAAAAAAAGAACAAGAACCTCATACCTTTCTTGACCACACTTCCCCTGCTGCTTCTGCTTCATTCCCCCATTCCCGTTTAAAGCACAACTCCCTGAAATAGCTCTCTCAATTTATGGTCCTTGCATCCCCCCTCCCATCTTCTCTCTCTGCCTACAGTCTGGCCTCTGTCCCTGATGTTCATGGTGCTGGTCACCAAGGACCTGCATAAGGTTTAATCCAAAGGTTGGGTCTCTGTCTTTTTTTTTGCAGTACTGGGGATTGAACCCAGGGGCATTCTACCTCTGAGCAACACCCTAGCCCTATTTTTTATTCTTTATTTTGAAACAGGGTCTCACTAAGCTGCGGAGGGCCTCATTAAGTAGCTGAGGCTGGCCACGAACCTGCAATCCTCCGGTCTCAACCCCCCAAGTACTGGGATTACAAGCGTGCACCACCACGCCCGGCCATGGGTCTCTGTCTTCATCCTATGTGTTTTATAAGTGGCACTGGGATGTTTATCCCTTGTTTTGTTTTAAGGGAAGAGCATGAAAACTATTAACATTTTGGTGCTGCTTTTTTTTTTTTTTGCGGTACCGGGGATTGAACGCAGGGGCGTTCTACCTCCGCGCTGTGCCCCCGGCCCTATTTTTTTATACTTTATTTTGAAACCGGGTTTCATGAAGTTGCGGAGGGCCTCACTAAGTAGAGAGAGAGAGACAGGGAGAGAGAGAGAGAGAGAGGGAGACGGAGAGAGAGAGAGAGCGCGTGCGTGCGTGCGCGTGCGCGAGCTGAGGCTGGCCATGAACCCGGATCCTCCGGTCTCCGCCTCCCAAAGTACTGGGATTACAAGCGTGCGCCACCACGCCCGGCCTTGGTGCTGCTTTTTAAACTCTTGTTTCAGTTATAGACACACACGTCTTGCCGGGTGAAATGTGTGCTGTGGTCAAAAGTTTGAAAACACTGACACAGATCATAGGATAAGAGGATGGACACCATGGCTCAGGGTGCAGCCCACCCATGCTATACCTGGAGCAAATTGCTGAACCTTTCTGAGCCTTGGCTCCTTTCTTTGTCTGTGCTGCTGTAACAAAGTCCATATACCTCGTGGCTCATATACTATAGAAGTTGCTTTCTCCCAGTTCTGGAGGCTGGAAGTCAGGGATCAAGGTGCCAGCATGGTCTACTCGGGTGAGGGCCCTTTTCTGGGTTGCAGTTTCCTGATTTCTCTCATGGCTAAAGGAGAGCAAGGTCTCTCTCTGACTTCTTAGAAGGGTGCCTATCCCATCCACCAGGACTCTGCCCACAGGACCCGATAATCTCCTGAAGGCCCCACCTCCAGATACCATCACATTGGGGATTAGGTGAGTCTTAGGGGACCCAGTCAGTCCATAACAATTCCCTTCCCTTTAATATGGGCATAGGAAGCTGGGGGGGGGTGACACACCCCTATAATCCTGTTACTTGGGAGGCTGAGAAAGGAGAATCACAGGTTCATGACCAGCCTCAGCAATTTATAGCAAGGCCCTCCACAACTTAGTGAGGCCCTGTTTCAAAATAAAAAATAAAATTGGGCTGGAGGTGTAGCTCGGAGGTAGACTGCCCCTGGGTTCCATCCCCAGCCCCACACAAAAAAGATGGGGTATAGTAGTTCCCATCTTATAGGGCTGTAGTGAGGAAGCCGGGTGTGGTGGTGCACGCCTATAATCCCAGTACTTGGGAGGCTGAGACAGGAGGATTACATGTTTGAGGCCAGCCTCAGCAACTTAGTGATACCCTGTTTCCATATAAGAAATAAAATAGGAGCCGGGCGTGGTGGCGCATGCTTGTAATCCCAGTACTTTGGGAGGCGGAGACCAGAGGATCCGGGTTCACGGCCAGCCTCAACTCTCTCGCTGTCTCTGTCTCTGTCTCTGTCTCTGTCTCTCTCTCTCCTTAGTAAGGCCCTCCGCAACTTCGTGAGACCCGGTTTCAAACTAAAGTATAAAAAATAGGGCCGGGGGCGTAGCGCGGAGGTAGAACGCCCCTGGGTTCAATCCCCGGTACCGCAAAAAAAAAAAAAAATAGGGCTGGGGGTGTAGCTTGGAGGTAGAACACTTCTGGGTTCCATCCCCAGTACCACAGGGAGGGGGGTTCATGAAAATAAGGTCTTTGGCACCATCGTAGAATACTGGAAAAAAAAAAAAAAACAGGGAGACCCCATGAAAAGGTGGCTAGGTTCTGCCAGATGAGATGAGACTCCTTCGCCCAGAACTTGTCCAGGGCACATAATCACCTTTTGAAGCTTAGTCATTCCTGTTGTTCTGGCTCTGCCATACTGGCCGCATTGCAGTTCTCCCAACCCAGGGGCTGCTGGCGCCTCCACACTGATGTGCCTAGAGTGCGCTCCTCTTCCCAACGTCTGCCTCAGCTGTGAACAGCTTCTTATTTGCAAGGCACCTCTTCTGGGAAGACTTCCTTATCAACCTCCATGCCCAGAAATTCAAGCCCTCCTTCCTCCAAGTCCTCCCATGCCCCATATCTATTGTGGCTCTTCAAGTTACCGATGTTTGCTTTTCTGATCCTTCTTCTATATTGTGAATTTCTTGAGGTCAAGAAATGTGTCTTATTTATCTCTTATCCCCAGCCTATAGCAGTGTCTGGCACAGAGTAAACATATGGTTTGTGTTTGATGAGGGGAAGGATGGGAAGGCTTCCTATTTGTGTAACCAGCGCTGGGTACTAAAGATAAGCAGGACAATCTGCCACCCATCATTAAGAAGCTATGGTGCTTTTTATTCTCTTTTGTTCAGTCCTCATGATGACTTTATGAAATTCCTCCTCCTCCTCCTCCTTCTTCTTTACTTTGGCTCAGAGAAGTTAAAAAACCTGTTCAGGTTCCATCATTAGTAGAATACAATACCTAAAAGCCTTAGCAGGGGTCAGGTGCTGGGCTTGCCCTGAAGGAAATAAAAAGGAAGAGGTCAGAGGCTAAAAGCAGAGTTAAAGTCTTTTTTAATTTTTTATTTATTTATTTTTTGTGGCACTGGGGATTGAACACGGGGGCATTCTACCTCTGAGCTACACCCCAGCCCTATTTTTATTTATTCTTTATTTTGAAACAGGGTCTCACTAAGTTGCGGAGGGCCTCACTAAGTAGCTGAAGCTGGCCGCGAACCTGCAATCCTCCTGTCTTAGCCTCCCAGGTACTGGCATTACAAGCGTGTGCCGCCACACCCTGCAGAGTTAGAGTCTTTAAATACTTATTCTTTAATTATTGAAATTGTACTCTAGGTGTGGAAAATGGAGGTAAACATGATAATATTCAACACTGCTATGAACAGTATTCCTGAAATGATATTATAAAACTATTTTTATTGATATGAAAAATCTCCAGTTCACTGGGTATGGTGGTGCATACCAATAATCTCAGTACTTGGGAAGCTGAGACAGGAGGTATCAAGGGTTTGAGGCTATTGCACCAAAACTTAGCAAGACCCTGTTTCCATATAAAAAGTCAAATAGGGCTGGGGATGTAGCTCAGTACCACACACACACACAAGAAAAATCTCCGGTTTATTGGAGTAATATTTCAAGTAGAGTTTCAAATAGTGCTGCTTCTTTTAAAACTAATGCTCAACTTTTGCTCATCTGAAAAACTTATAATTTTTAAAAATTTTTGTGGTACTGGGGTTTGAACCCAGGAACAGTCTACCTCTGAGCTACACCCCCAGCCCTATTTTATTTTTTATTTGGAAACAGGGTCTTGAAGAGTTGATGCGAGCCTCACTGAGTTGCTGAGGCTGGTTTCAAACCTGGGATCCTCCTGTCTCAGCCCCCCAAGGGCTGGGATTACAGGTGTGCACCACCGCACCTAACTGAAAAACTTACGTATTTATTTATTTTGCGGTCCTGGGAATTGAACCCAGGGGCATTCTACCTCCGAGCTACACCCCCAGCCCTATTTTTTATTCTTTTTTTGTTTTTGAGGTACCAGGGATTGAACCCAGGGGTGTTCTACCTCCGAGCCACACCCCCGGCCCTATTTTTTATCCTTTATTTTGTGGGGTTTTTTTTTTTTTGCAGTACTGGGGATTGAACCCAGGGGCGTTCTACCTCTGCGCTACA
>PVJS01047456.1:0-15439 GCA_004027185.1 Glis glis
CTGCCAACGCAACTGAAGATAGGAAGAGGACCCTCAACCGCCACTTCCGGATTCTGATACCGGAAACGGAAGCAGAGCCCCCCAAGCAGCCAGGGGGCTACTGCCATCTTGGAAAAGGGCCCCACGTTCGGCGCGTCGAGGGGCTAGGCGGGTATCGGGCAGTGGGCTGTGGTCTGTGCGACCAACACATGGGGTAAAACCTCCAGATGGGAACTGAGGATGACAATAGTTCTAGTGGGATTCTAACGCCATGTTGAGTTAGGGCAAAGGGTTGCGCCGAAGACCAAGGTGGGCCCGGACATGTGAGGGAATGCTCAGACTCCCCTGCCCTGTGCTCTGCTGAGAACTGTGGACCCACCCTGAGTGGTGCTTTTGTTAGCCTGACCAGAGTGGCCTTCTTTCATTGCACTACCCTTCCTAGCCATCAAGACCCAAAGCAAAAGAGGTCACCTCCAGAGAGCCACCTAGGCCTCCGGGCCATTCTTTCCCTTCCTGAACTAGATTTGTTCACTAGACAAACACGAAGGCAAGTCATCCCTAGGCCCTGTTGTTTGTTGAAGTCACAGCAATAATAACTTGTCATCTGTCCAGTCTGTTTTGTTGGACTGAATTGTAGCCTCAGGCAGCAGGTACTGCCCTTGTCACTCATGGGCAACAATGCAGGTAGCTGAGGGCCAGAAATGTTTAACTCACTTGTCCCTCAGCTATTAAGTGCTGGAGGAGTAGTTCCAACTCAGAAAATCTGGTTCCAGAGCTGCGACCTTAAGAACCAGGCTGGAGATTCCCAAACTGTGGTCTCAGGCCATCAGCCCAGGAAAACTCTCTTGGGGTTGACAAATTCAAAACTGTTTTCACAGTACTTTTTTTTTTTTTGCAGTACCGGGGATTGAACCCAGGGGCATTCTATCTCTGAGCTACACCCCCAGCCCTATTTTTTATTCTTTATTTTGAAACAGGGTCTCACTAAGTTGCGGAGGGCCTCACTAAGTAGCTGAGGCTGGCCACAAACCGGGATCCTCCAGTCTCAGCCTCCCAAGTACTGGGATTACAAGCGTGCGCCACCACACCCGGCTTCACAGTACTTTTTCATTCTCCCCCTTTCATGTGTGTATTGTGGAATTATCCAGGGACTACCTGACCTAAGCAAAAGTTCTTTGGTGTCCTCAAATTTTAAGAATATAAAGGGACCCTGAGCCTCGCACAGTGGTGCACACCTGTAATCCCAACGACTGCGAGGCTGAGGCAGAAGGACTGGAGGTTCGAGGCCAGGCCCTGAAACTTAGTGAGACCCAGTCTCAAAGCAAATTTTTTTTTTTTTGGTGCTCAAAAATTTTTAAAAAGTGCTGAGGATGAGGATGTAGCACAGTGATAGACTGCCCCTGGGCTCAAGCCCCAGTATTGCAAAAAAAAAAAAAAAGTGTGTGTGTGAGTGGGGGGCTGAGACCTAAAGTTTTAGAACCCTTGCAATTTGGTCAGGGTTTCTTTCTTCTTTTTTTTGTGTGTGTGTCCTTGTAAGCCACAAAAAAGCCCAGGGACATTCTACCTCCGAGCCACACCCCTAGCCCTATTTTATTTTTAAACAGGGTCTTGCTAAGTTGCTGAGGGTCTTGCTACATTACTGAGGCTAGCCTTGAACCTGCTCTCCTCCTGTCTGAGCCTCCCAAGTACTGGAATTACAGGCATGTGCTACCATGTCCAGCTTGGTCACGGTTTCTTAACCATAGCACTACTGTTACTTCTTTGTTGTGGGGAGCACTGCAGGCTGTTCAGGGGGAGGGACTGGGGATTGTCTCTGGTTGAGAAACACTGCACTAGGTTATGCTACCCTTTGTCTGTTAGGGCTCCCAGCATTATAGGTTGGTGACTTATTTCTCTCTCTCTGGCTCCCTGCAGACATCTACCTGCCTATTACCTGTCCCTACCTGGCCATCCCTAAACTCCCCAAGGCTCAAGATGATTCTGGAGTTGTCTCAGTGACTTCCTTCACTATTACCACCCAGTCCCCACAGGCAAGAACCTTGCCTTTCCACACCCCCAGGCCCATGTGTGTGAAGGTCTGTCTCCTTGCAGGATTTCAACCTCCCCCACCCCCACACAACCTCCCATATTTACCTCATTTTCAGTTAACCTCTGTGGGGCAGGGATGGTGTCTATACTGATTCCAACCCCCAACCCAGACCTGGCAGAGATGAGGGGTCACGGCTCAGTTGTGTAAGCCCTGAGAGAGAAAAGGGAGCACACTTTTCACTTGGAAGTCCCCAAAGAAAGTGGGATTTGAGTTGGGTCTGGCACATGGCAGACAGCTGCTCGTCAAGTCCAACTGAATCTTGGTAGTCACTGAATTGACTTCTCTCATTGGCCCTCTGCAGACTGCCCCTCCCCGTTGACCTGGGCAGCCAGGTGAATCCAAGAGGCCTCTCCCCAGCCCTAGGCTTGGTTTCTTCAACTTCCAGAGGTCAACCTCTGCCTACACCAATGACCCTACCAATTCCCAGAGCAGTTGGGTGAATTCTAGTCCTTCTAAGTCTGGCCTGGAAATCTTGTCCCTCTTTGCAAGGTCCTCATGGCTGCATCATGATTCTAGCTAAGAGATGGCACACGATGTCTGCAGAGGAGCTTGTGCAAGTTCTAGCCCCATTACAAGAAAACAGGGTGTCCTGCTTTCCAGGCTTGCTTTCCCATCTCTGGGGACATGGCAGCCATTGTGGTACCATGAGGCTGCAAGCTGAAATACTGAAGTGCTTACAAGGACACAGTGGAGTAACTAGAGGTCCACAGATCACCACCGGGCTTTAGTACACGACCACGTAGCCTTGTCATGACTTACAGCACCTTCCCACCCCACATGTTCTGCTCAAGATGACTTTACTCAAGATAGTGGGACATGGGCTAGAATTCACAGGACAGAGGAAATTAAAACCTCAACTATACTCACACCTGAAGGCAAGTCACAGGCTGTGGCATTTGATCTCTGGCCTCTCACAAACCACTGCATCTTTCTCAGGACCATCTTGCCCATGCCCATGGTTTCAGTTAGCTTTTTTGCTTTGTGTTTGTGTGGTACTGGGGATTGAACCCAGGGACATTCTACCTCTGAGCTACACCCCTGGCCCAATTTTACTTTTTATTCTGAAACAGGGTCTTCCTAAGTTAGCATGTGCTGACCTAGAACTTGAGACCCACCTGTTTCAGCCTCCCAAGTACTTCTACCTACTCAGGGGTCCCAAATCTACCCTACTCTCATTTCCTCTCCAATTAACCCTCTTCATAGAGCCCCAGTCAAATATGTGGTGGTCACATTGGGGCTCGGCCTCATCCCCTCACCCAGTTTCAACAGGATATTAGTGTCTTTCAGACAGCCTTGCTAGACCCACCCCTGCCTGCCCGATCAAGGCTTCCTTCCACTGCTGAGTATCTCTAACTCTTCTCTGCTTGATTCTCAGTCCATCAGCTGTTCAGCCTCCCCTACTTGCTTCAACTTGATGTTCCAACATTATGTGTACAATCCTGCAGGCCTTTTTCATAGTCATGCCATGTCCCTGAACCGCTCCCAATGCTCTCCTAGATGAGGAGGACCAGGAGTGAGCTCCCCAAGATCCCAGTAATCACCCCAGCTTGAGCCCCCTTTACAGGGATTTGCAATCAGGCTTTTCACTTTAGACTTTTTAATGTTTCATACAGCGATTATGGTGCATTCAGGAACCCAACCCCCCAAATCCCACTAGGAAGGCTCCCACCCCTGCCTCCCACCCCGTTTAAGGGCCCCAGGGCATAGGGTAGAGGAAGGGGAGGTAACCACCCATCCAGGGACTGACCCTGGAGACTGTCCCTGCCCTGCCTCACCCTCCCAGGGGTTAGGGAGCAACACCTGGGCACAACCCCCCACATGCCCCTCTGTCCCTGCTTGTGCACATATACACACTATGGCTCCTGGCTGAGTTGGTCAGTTCCTGGCAGGGCCCCTACTCAACAGCACCGAGTGGGACAGGGCAGGAGGGCTGGGCTGGGGAGACCCTGAGAAGGAAGGAGGCCCCAGCTACAGGACTGCAGGAGGGAAAGAGTGGGGCCCCCCACCCTGTCCATCTCCCAAAGTCTCCAGTAGTTCCCAGATCCCCCTGCAGTTGGGGATGGCAGGCGGGGGAGGAAGGCGAGTGGCCGAGGCATGCTTTCCCATAGCCGATCCCAGGGTCTGGTGATGGTCAGGGTTCCGAACAGGGGCTGTGTCCCTGCCTCTGAAAGGCTGGGAGTGGGGCTTCATTGCACAAAATACTGTGGGAGGGCCACACACAGGGGCTGGGACCCAGCCAGTCTGTATACAGAGATATTGCATTTAAAAAAATGAAAACCTCATTTAAAATAATTAAAAAAACAATGAATGAAACGAACAAAGAAAAAGGCCCACACGACATGAGGCAGGTGGGGCAGGCAGGAAAGCAGGCAGAGAATGCCTCAGACCCAAGGCATCGCCACCTTCTTGTCTGAGTCAAGAGCCCCAGCCTGGGCTAGCTCTGGACCCCTGGCTGGCCGTAGGATAGTGGTCCTGGGGGAGGGTACGACGAGGAGGGGTAGGCCTGGCCTCAGTGTGGGAGGCTGGCACGGCCATGCTGTCCGCCGGCAACTACTGAGACAGAGAGAGAGACAGACAGACCAAGCAAGGAGTGATGAGAGCTTTGTTAGCACCCAGTAGACAGGCCAATGGGTGGGTTGACAGGCCAATGGTCGGATGTTTAGGCAGGTGGCAGGGGACAAGTGGGCAGGCGAGTGTGGCTCAGGCAGGTAGGCAGGCAGCAAGCAGGGAGGATGCAGTTGGGGGCTGCCCTGTGAGGGGTGTGGCATCCCTCCAGCTGCTGCCTGCTGGGGCCTCGGTCTGTGGCTTAGAACTTGGCTTAGAACTCGGTGTCCACCACACGGAAAGCTGGCCTGCCTGCGGGGGGAAAGCAGAGCGGATGGCTGTTGGTGGGCAAGCGGGTAGGTGGGCAGGGTGGGGCAGGGCAGGGGCTGCACCTACCTGAGTCAGGCATTGACGAGGACCGCAGATTGGCCTCCTTTTGTAGCTGGATCTCCTTTAGTGCAAATATGGAAGTAGCTGTGGGTGGAGGAGACACAGATCTGGAGGATAACCCATGGGCCATCCAGGACCAGCCCCGATATGGCCCTTACTGAGGGAATTAGAACAAGCCACCTCTCCTTTCACAGGCTTGACTTTCATCTGTCAAATAATTCCACATGCATTGTCAGCTACAACTAGGCAAGGTAGATGGACCATTACATGACAAAAATCCATTAGTTTTGTCAAGTGTGATTATAGTATTCCACTGACCACCTGTGAAGTCCAGGTGATAGACAGTGTTTTGGGATCTGATTTAAATATTAATCCATTGGGAAGACAGGAAAAGTAGGCCAACTTTTTTTAGGCGAGATAACAGCAGTTGGTTTTTAAAAATCTTTTATATATACATGCCAAAATTATTTAAGGCTATGATGTCTGGGATTGGGTTGGATTCAAAATAATCATAGGGAAACAGACAAAACAAAATTGGCCACAAGTTGATAACTTATTAGAGCACTTAGGGTTTCATCATATAACTTGTCTAATACACAAGTATGAGCCGGATGTGGTGGCGCACGCTTGTAATCCCAGTACTTGGGAGGCAGAGACGGGAGGATCCGGGTTCGTGGCCAGCCTCAGCTACTTAGTGAGGCCTCTGCAACTTAGTGAGAGACCCTGTTTCAAAATAAAGAATAAAACACAGGGCTAGGGATGTAGCTTGGAGGTAAAATGCCCCTGGGTTCAATCCCCAGTACTGCAAAAAAATATATATATAAAAGTACATATAATTTTGGTACCCATATTAAAAAGTCCTTTTTGTGCGATACTGGGGATTGAACCCAAGGGTATTCTACCGCCAAGCTACACTCCTAGAACCCCCCTTCCCTTTTGTGGTACTAGGTATTGAACACAGAGGCATTCTACCTCTGAGCTGTACCCTTAGCCCTTTTTTTTGGAGGGGGGAAACAGTCTCAATAGGTTGCCGAGAGTCTCACTACATTGCTGAGGCTGTCCTCGAACCTGTGATCCTTCTGTCTCGGCCTCCCAAGTACTAGGATTATGAGTGTACACCACCACGCTTGGCTCGTTTTGTTTATTTTGAAATAGGGTCTCACTAAGTTGCTGAGGCTGGCCTCGAACCTTTGATCCTCCTGTCTCAGCCTCCCAAGTACTGGGATTACAGGCATGTGCCACCATGCCTGGCTTAAAATGTATTTTGAAGCCACAGATAAGAGAACATTCCCAGGCATGGGCCTCTGTGCCTGGCTTCCATTTTTATAAAGTGCAAGGACAGGGAAAACTAGACAGGTATGGTAGCACATGCCTGTAATCCTAGTGCTTGGCAGGCTGAGACAGGAAGATCACAGGTTCAAGACCAGTCTCAGCAACTTAGCGAGGCTCTCAATCAACCTAGTAAGACCCTGTTTCAAAACAAAGCAAAACAAAAGGCTGGGGGTGTAGCTTGGAGGTAGAATGCCCCTGGGTTCAATACCCAGTACCACCAAAAAGAAATAAAAATAATAAAAGGACAGGGAAAACTTATTTACACTGTTGGGAAACAGCAGTTGGAAATGTAACTCAGTGGTAGTGCTTGCTTAGCATGTGCAAAGCACTGGGTTCAATTCTCAGTACTGCAAAAATAAAAGATGATAATAATAAAAAAGAACACCAAAGCAGTAGTTCCTATTGGGAAGGGAGCTGGAAGTAACATATGAAGGAGCTCCAGGGAAGCTTCTATCATTGCTTCTTCTTCTTCTTCCATTTTTTTTTTTGGTGGTATTGGGAATCTAACCCAGAGGCATTCTACCTCTGAGCTACACCCCCAGACCGATTTTATTTCTTATTTGGAAACAGGGTCTCACTAGGTTGCTGAGAGCCTCACTAAATTGCTGAGGCTGCCCTCGAACCTGCAATCCTCCTGTCTCAGCCTCCGAAGTACTAGGATTACAAGCGTGCACCACCACGCCCAGCTTCTATCGTTGCTTCTTAACCTGTGTGTCAGCCATATGGGTGCATTTTGTTCATGAAAATTCAATGTGTTAAGCCAAGCATGGTGGCGCATGCTTGTAACCCCAATACTTGGGAGGCTGAGACAGGAGTATCACAGGTTCGAAGCCATCCTCAGCTACTTAGTGAGGCCCTCCACAACTTAGTGAAACTCTGTTTCCAAATAAGTAAAATTGGGCTGGGGGTATAACTTGGAGATAGAAGGCCTCTGGGTTCAATACCCAGTACAAAAAAAAAATTGTGTTGTACACTTATGACTTGTGCTTTTTTTTTTAGCACGTATGTTAGACAGAAATGTCTACTTAATAGAAAGTAAGGTAGTTGGATGTGGTGGTGCATGTTTGTAATCCCAGTACTTGGGAGGCTAAGACAGGATAATAGCAGGTTCAAGGCCAGCCTCAGAAACTTAGCAAGACCCTATTTCAAAATAAAAAAAAAAGGGCTGGGGGGGCATGTGGTAGCACGGAGTTAGCATGCTCACGGGTTCAATCTCCAATACCAGAAAAAAAAGTAAGGTGATATTGCATCTATTTTGTGTGTGCGTGTGCGTGTGCGTGCACGCGCACGCGCACGCGCGCAGGGATTGAACCAAGGTGTATCCTAACTCCGAGCTACACCACCAGCCCTATTTTTATTTTGGATCAGAGTCTCATTAAGATTCTAAGGGCCTCACTAAATTGCTGAGGTTGGCTGCAAATCTGTGATCCTCTTGTCTCAGCCTCCCAAGTTCTGGGATTATATAAGTATGTGCCACTATGCCTGGCTCCTTGCATCTGTATTTTATGTACTATATGTTTGAGAATTTCCATGAAAGGTAAAAGGAACTGAAAACTAAAAAAAAAAAAAATTTTTTTTTTTTGCAGTGCTGGGGATTGAACCCAGGGGCATACTACCTCTGAGCTACACCCCCAGCACTATTTTTTATTCTTTATTTTGAAACAGGGCCTCACTAAGTAGCTGAGGTTGGCCACGAACAAGCGATCCTTCTGTCTCAGCCTCCCAAGTACTGGGATTACAAGCATGCGCCACACATCCAGCTAAAAAAATTTTTTAACAAATACAACTCATTGCACATGTGAATAAGGACATCCCCTTCTTAGAGATGGCACAGCCAGAACCCTATACAAGCGGCTCAGCTGCCCCAAGCAGTCCTGTTGTCCCCCCCTCCCCGTTCCCGCCCTGGCTCTTCCGTTCCCAGCTGCACTCACTGTCAGGAAGTTTGTGGATCCGCTCCCCTAGGCTGAGGAAGAATGGATGTTTCATGGCATCCTCTGCGGAGATCCGATTGCGACCCTCAAACTGAGTTGGGGGGAGGAGGGTGTGTTGATATTTTCAACCAGTAGGTTTCTCTTCCTACCCACCTCAGAGGGGTCCCCGCTCCCCAAGGCTGGCCCAGGAAGGTGGTCTCACCTGCAGCAGCTTGGTGAGGAGGTCGGCCCCGTCGCTATCAAGTCTACCGCAAGGACAAGGGTACCTATTTTACATTGAGTTTGGGCCCTCTGGCCGCTAACGCCCACCCACCCACCAGCCTCACCGGGGTGCGTGGCTCAGAAGGGCCTCAGCTCGGTACTTGGGGTAGTTGTATGCCTTGAACTCCTCGTTGGACATGATGCCTGGCCACGTCTCTTCGGTTGGGGTTCCTAGCAGGGAAGAGGTATTACCCCAGACATCTCAGGTCCTCCCTGCGTGTGCCCGAAGCTCTTAGGGTGCATGCCTCCTCACCCAAGATGCGGAAGATGAAATGCAGCTGTTCCTCCACTGTGGAGCCCGGGAAGAGGGGCCGGCCTGTGGCCATCTCATAGAAGATGCAGCCCACACCCCTGGGCAGGGCACAGTGAACAGGGGCAGTTGGCTGGGTGGCTTGGTTGCGGCAGCCACCCCCTTCACTGCCTAGCCCGCTACACTTCCGCCTCTCCTCACCACATGTCAATCTGTGTGGAGTAGTCCGTGGACCCGAGCAGGATGTCAGGGGGCCGGTACCACAGCGTCACCACCTCGTTGGAATAAGTTTTCGTTGGGATTGACTTGGCTCGTGCCAGGCCTGGGAGGTAAAGAGAAGGGGCAGTTGGAATGAGGAGGTTGTGGTGGCCTGGGAGACAGGAGAGTTAGGCTACAGGTGCCTATAGAGAGGCTAAAGGGGCATGAAACTAGGTGGTTATGGGGAAGGGGATGCTGGGAGAACAATGTTAGGGGAATCAATGGGAAGAAGGGGGAGGCTGGTGGTACCAAAGTCTGCCAACTTGAGTTCTCCCCTCTCATTGATGAGCAGGTTCTGGGGCTTGAGGTCTCGGTGTAGCACCTTCTGCCGGTGGCAGTAGGCCAGGCCACGAAGCAGCTGGAACAGGAACAGCTGGGGACCCAGGAATGGCAGGCAGAGGTCAAAGGGTATCCACCAATCCAACCCCCAGCAGGCAGGTACTGCTCCCTCCCAAACACAGACACTAAGCTCAGTCTTGTCACACAAAAGAGGACAAGCTCCCAATGCCCTCCTAGGGCTCCCGGCAAAAAAAGCCAAACGAGAAACGGCTGTTTCTGGGAGACTGGTGGGGTGGAGTGGGTGAGTGGGGACCCCCTCCTGCCCCTGCTTCGTGCCCCACACCCACTTTCACGTTGTGCATGTTGATGACGTTCCCACAGTCATCCAGGTACTGCTTCAGGTCTTTGTCCTGAAAAGAAGAGGCAATACGGGAACGAGGGTCACATCCTATGGCTCTTGGCTGTCTCCCTGCCTCCCACCGGGACCCACTGCTACCCAACCTTACCAGGTACTCAAAGACAAGGGTGAGGGACTTCTCCGTGTGGATAATGTCATGTAGCGTGACGATGTTGGCGTGTTTGAGGTCCTTGAGCAGTGACACTGCAGGAAGCATGGGAGTGAGATGGGGCAGGAGTCAGGGTCCCATACTCAGGACAAGGGTTAGAACACGGATAAGACAGGGATAATCCCAGGGTTTCCTTCTTTCCCTCTCGGGTCCTGCCCGAGAGTGGCACGGACTGACAGGGAAAAATGAGCGCCGACGGCTCCAGAAACACCCACCACGAGCCGGGAGAATATGTCGGGCAAAATCTCGTTTATTTAGGAAGACAGGGCAGTTTTAAAGTGAAACCCAAAAAGGACCCCTGGGCAGTAGGGTGTGGCCCAATGGCACGCGATGGGTCGGGTCATACGCCCCCTATAACCTATCATAGCCCTCTTGAGGCTAGGTGGGGCGGGTCTGCCAGCGCCATCTTTGCTATTGATATGCTGAATCGCTGAATTGCTCGGTACTCTAGAGCAGGCCTCTGCTAGTTCACCAGGCCCTTTCATGGCACCGGGTAGAGGGCCCCGCATTTCCCCAGCAGATCTAACCTACCCTATGCCAGGAAGAAGGTGTGGCTCCAAGTTCCAGATGTGGAAAATAAAGCTCGGATGAATACTGATCAAGAACTGGGGATTGCAGCCCCAGGTTCACGTGACACTACATTTCCACTGCCTGTTTTGGCTTCTGGGAAGGGGCCTTGCATCCACCCTCAGTACACAGGCCTACAGCAGTGTAAAACTGGGTTTGCACTCACTTTCTATGCAATTCAAATCCATGCCATGTGGTATTCTCAACACTTTAAGGGGTGCTCTCAGAACCAAAGCAAGCACCATGGTTTGCAAGTCATTCACCTTCCCTGGTTCCTTCACAGATTTCTGGTTTCCCTGATTATTACATAGATATGTGGTAACGGGCACTCTCATGAAGGCCAGAGCATTGACAGGGGATGTCCCAGAACTCCAGTCTCTGTCCTCACCATGGAGTGTGTGTATGTGTGTGTGTGCGTGCGTGCACGCACTACAGGGAGGCAGGGAAGCCTGCAGCAGAGATGGGGTCTGTACCTTCCCGGATGGCGGTGCAGGGTGCCCCCTCTTCATGTTCCAATCTGATCTCCTTCAGTGCCACAAGGTTGTCTGTGAGCTTGCTTTTGCCTTTGTAGACAGTGGCATAGGTACCCTGGGGTGTGACAGGAAGTATGACAGGAGAGGCCCTAAAGCTGCAGGGAGTTTCCACTGACCCCTAGTCCCACTGTTGTCCTCCGGGCTGTCTCTCACCTCACCCAGCTTGTCCAACTTGATGTAGGTCTCCAGTTTCCCAAAGCCGATCTCGGACTGTGGAGTGAAGGAGGCGGGTTGAAGCAAGCTCTAGGGAAGGCACTGGGAGAGGAGGAGGACCAAGAGGAGGAGAGAACAGGAACGGAAGGTGCTCACCAGGCTGACGCGGCGGAGGCGGCGGCTGAGGGGCTTGTCAAAGATGGGGCTATTGAGAGTCAGCTTCTCAAGGTAGCCCTCGGGCAGCCGGATGTCGGCTGGTAGCGATAGGCGCTTGTTGATGTCCTAGCAAGAGAGGGAGAAACCGGACCGTGAACTCCACTTCCACAGACTCAAACCCCTCTTTTAGCTCCTCTATCACCAAGACAGGGGGTTAAGCACCTCAGTGGAGATCTTGCGCGGGGGGTGGTTGCGCATGCGCACTCTCACTGGAGATTGCACCTCATCCGAGGATGTGGCTGAAGCCTGGTCACTCTCCCCATCAGACCCCATCTTCAAGTCTTCGTGCACAATCTCTGGTGGCAGGGAGAGGGAGGACAGGCCAAGTGGGGTCAAGAACACCCCCTCCCTCACACAACACATTCTTCATCACATCTATGTGAACACATGGCCCTGGGAGCAGCGTGGTATACCTCAGGCAGAGGGTGGTGGGGCCCAGGGAAGCCCAGGTGAGCCCAGGACAGGTTGAACAGAGTGGGAGAGCAATAGTCACCTAGTGGAGCACCTCATTCCACGGGTGAACTGAGACTGTGGCTGGCCCAGGGCCAGAAGGCAGGTGACAGCAGAGGTAGCCAAGGGCCCTAGGGAGGTAGACCCAAGGCAGGCAGGTACCAGAGCCCTGAGAGAGCCACCACAGAGTGCAGAAGGGCAGGGGAGCCCTGGGGCCCCTGTAACAGGCAAGGTACCCTTCTTCCCCCTGGGGACTGGACACAAAGCGAAGGAAGGGGGCACAAATGGACAGACAGAGGGTGTTGAAAAAGAATGGCAGGGAAGGAGGAAAAATGGAGACAGGAAAAGAGCACAAGTCTAAAAGGAACTTGGCTGGGAGGCAGCACCTGGGAATTAGGGACAAGGAGAGGGTAGTCAGTGAACCCACCTGGTGCAGAGCTGAGTGGGCCGCGTCCAGAGCGAGGTTCCCCAGGGGCGGCACGTGTGGGGGCTTCTCCGAGGTCACTGCCGCCGCCACCGCCACTCTCATCCAGACCTATCTGCTCAGGGGCACCATTGGTCTTATCTATGCCTCGGCCCCCTCGGAGTGTCATTGACAGCTGCCGTTTGATCTTCTTCATCCGATCCATGGCGACCTGAGCAGGGGGCATGAACAGAAATGGGTCCCACATTAGCATTTTCTTTTTTTTTGGCGGTACCAGGGATTGAATCCAGGGGCATTCTATCTCCGGGCTACACCCCCAGTCCTATATTTTTTATTCTTTATTTTGAAACAGGGTCTCACTAAGTTGCGGAGGGCCTCACTAAGTAGCTGAGGCTGGCCGCGAACCTGCGATCCTCCTGTCTCAGCCTCCCAAGTACTAGGATTACAAGTGTGCGCCGCCACGCCTGGCTCCATGTTAGCATTTTCTTGACCAACATGAGCCCCCTAAAATCCATGACAAACTAGTGGGGAGCACTGGCATGAACATGTGTCAGTGCCCACCCGGAATCACTCAGGATTCCTGGAAACCTGGCGTGGATAGGGCTCTCTGTCATTGTCAACCTATCCACCGCCAGCCCCATGGGACTCTATTCCTAAGTAGCACACCTGGGTACTCAGATTTGGGTGGCTGGCTGAGGGCAAGGGCCCACCCAGTAGATTGCTGGTCTCTAGGGTGGTAGCCTCACTGTGAGAACACAGGACCCCACAGCAGATATTCTCAGGTGCAGCGGCAATGATGGATCCAGCCAAGGATGGAACAAGGGGCTCGCTCAGAACCGCAGGACCACTAACACGGCCCCGGGCGCGCCCATAGAATGGCATGTTCCGCTGGCACCAGCCCCACATCACCCCCAACTGCCAAGGCAGAATGCTCCCTTTGGCCACAGGGACCCTCCTGCCTCCCCCAGCAACCATCGTCACGGTGACTAGTGGACTACCCCACTGTTCTACCCAGATAGGGGGTGGGGAGGTCCTGCCTAGACCCAACCACTGGGTGGGGTTGTGGGGGTACCTCAGTGCACACCGGCTGTCCTCAGGGCTGCTGGAAAGGTTTGGTCTGGTTGAGACCCACAGCATCCCAGTCAGATTTTTACAAGCTAGGTCATATTTCTCCTCTACTTAGGAATGTACCACATATCCCTTATCACTCCGAATAAACACCCCAGTCCACAATGTGGCCCAGAAGTCTTATCCCTTTTGTCCCCATTACCTCTTTGGTCTCGCCTTCCCCCTGACCATTCCTAGGTGCTGTTGTGCAACCACACCCAGCAGAGTCCCACCTCTGGGCCTTTGCACTGGTTGTTACCTAGAACACCTTTGACCCAGATCATGAACTAGCTCACTCTTTAGGTCATTGCTCAAATGTCTCCTTTTTCATGAGGCCGCCTATTTAAAATCTCAACCACCCTGACCTCCACCTTGCTAATGATTCCCCAAACACTCATCACCTCCTCAGAAGTGATACCATCTACTTATTGGTCTCTTTGCTCTTTCTGTCTTGTCTCCTCACCACCACAACTAGACCAGCTCCGCCAGGGTATATTCCTATCTGTGTAGGTCATGGCTATATCCTGAGGACCTGGACTGGTGACTGACACAGAGTAGATGCTCAAAAAGTGCATATGACAGAAATGAGTGAATCAGGGGGTTGAGGGACTAGGACCAACCTCTGTTAAGGTGGTGAGTCCCCGCTACTCATGAACGACCCAACAAGATGGCCTAGGGATGCTGGCATCAACAGGAAGATGACCTAGATGGGCTGCTGGAGGGAATGGGGCTACCGGAAGGTTTAGGCCGGCCTTCTTCTGCTTCCTCCTGGGCTCTGGGCCAGCAAGGAGGGGGAAAGACCTGGCCCAGGAACCATCTGGACTCACAGCAGGGCCCATGATGGCCCTGGGCCCAAGGGAAGTAGAGCTAGATAGGAGGTCGAGGATGAGGCTGGGGCTGGATTTGAGGAAATAAATGGGTCATCTGTTCCCCTGAAATTAAGTGCTTGCCCCAGCAGTTCCCACCTCACTTCTGTCTGGCTAAACTCACTGCCCCAGGAAGGCAAGGGGGGCCAGCTTAGCAGAAAAACCTCAGCTAGGGGATGAGGTCCATCCACAGTGAACCCAGGAAACTGAATACTGGACCTAAAGCCAAGACAGGTGAAGCATGGCCAGCTCCCAAAGACTACCTTGTGTCCCCATATGGCACAGATACCCAGTTGCTTTGCATGTGGTAAGGGTGGGGAGCTGGGGGAACTGTAAGTAGGGCTGAAGGATGGGGAGGGAGCCAGGAGTAACCATGGGTCCATGACCTCTAACTGGAACCCCCAGGGCTAGACATGATCCAGAGTTCAGTTTTGGGGGGGATTTTAGGAAGACAGGGTACAAAATCTGTGTATCATGACCTGGGTAGGTCCCTGTGAACAGACACTTGAATATTTATATGCAACAAAACTTTTAAATATTATCATTTGTTTTCTGAGATTATAGATTTTTGGAACAAGTGAAGGAGGGAGCAATAATCTGGACATACAACTCCACCCCCAAAAAGGGTCTGCGACCTTCTTGACCTCTGAGGGCACACACCCATCCTCAGACTATTCTCACAGCCAAGGATACTCGCCACCTCCTACTACATGAACCACTGAGGACACAGCCATCATACTCTCCTGCTCCTACAGTCTCATACCTCCTCATTCTGTCCTGACCCCCAGGGGCACACACTAGACCCTTAAGAAGGCCTCACTACATCTTAACTCCTGTCAGCACCCATGATCTTTTTGCGGTACTGGGGATCAAACCCAGGGGCATTCTACCTCGGAGCTACACCTCCAGCCCTATTTTTATTTATTTATTTATTTTTTTGTGGTACTGAGGATTGAACTCAGGGGCATTCTACCTCCGAGCTACACCCCCAGCCCTATTTTTTATTCTTTATATTGAAACAGGGTCTCGCTAAGTTGCGGAGGACCTCACTAAGTAGCTGAGGCTGGCCGCGAACCTGTGATCCTCCTGTCTCAGCCTCCCAAGTACTGGGATTACAAGTGTGTGCCACCATGCCTGGCTACCCATGATCTTTAAATCCCTTCAGCACTCAAAGCCCTAACCTCTAGCATTCAACTCTATTGGCATAGGCTCAGACCCCTCTAAATAACTTTTTTTTTTTTAGT
>PVJS01047457.1:0-15443 GCA_004027185.1 Glis glis
AAAAAAAAAAAAAAAAAAAAAAAAACTTTTCAATGAGTCGGGCGTGGTGGCTCACGCTTATAATTCCAGTACTTGGGAGACTGAGACTGGAGGATTGCAGGTTAGCGGCCAGCCTCAGCTACTTAGTGAGGCCCTCTGCAACTTAGTGAGACCCTATTTCAAAATAAAGAATAAAAAAATAGGGCTGGGAGTGTAGCTTCAGAAATAGAATGCCCCTGTATCGCAAAAAAAAAAACACTTTTCAATGAATATTAAGTTGATCATATTTTACTTAATGCATCTCACACATACTATATAAGCAACTGCATTAAAAAGTATCCAGAAATCAAAATTATATTTCAAAGAATGTATTCCATGCACATAAAAGTAAACCAGAGTTCGTAAAGGTGTCCAAAAGAGTTCTTATGAAGCATGTTTGTTTGTAGAGCAAAGGTTCATTTCTTCAGAGACGGGTCATCCCCATCAGAATCATTTTTGTTTGGCATCACCAATGGCTCCCCAAACGTCAAAGACAAATTCATCTGGGAATGCAAAGTCGCCAAGAGTTTCATCAAGTGCCACAGCAAACTCATCTGGATTACGTTTGTCCTTTCCGGCTTCAAACATTGTGGTAGCTGTCAAAGATAATTTTTAGAAATTAATAATAAATGAGATGGCTCTCATTTATCCTCTCAATCAGAGGATTGAGAAAAATGGTACCAGAAATAGCACTTTCCAAAAGTAAAATGCATATGGATCATATGTTCCTCATGCAAATTAAAACCATAAGATACCCACTCCCACCTCTCAAGGTAGCATAGATATTTTTCAACAAACTATCTACTACATCAGGTATGCAGCTGTCACCCACTCCCCTCTCCCCCACCTTGGAGCCCATTATTTGGGAATCTTCAGCATTCTTGTATGTACAACAAGATACCCGAAGCTGGTCATGGTAGTACACACTTGTAATCTCAGTACTTGGGAGGATTGCAGGTTTGAGGCCAGCCTCAGCAACTTAGCAAGACCATGTTGCAAAATAAAAAGGGCTTGGAGTGTAGCTCAGAGGTAGAATGTTCCTAGGTTCAATTCCTAGTACCAAAAAAAAACCAAAAAAACTCTGAAAAAAACCCTGTGACTAACTTTGCAGGACCCGTAGAATACATCCCTTGCCCCACCTCCCCATAGTCACCTCCTCCTTCCCTCCTCTCTCTCTCTCTGCCCCCTTCACCAGTCCCCCACTCCCAACTATGATGGAGTCTAGTCCTCCCTCCCCAAAAGAATAACAGCTTGAAGTGGAGCAACCAAGCTCCACTGACTGAGAGGAAGGCATGTGCCCCCCCCCCCAGGCAATCACAGCACCTTTCCTGAGCCCCTCTCCAGTTTGGAACAGAAAAGGAAGGTGGTACTCCTGGTCCGTTCTAGTAAGTTCCCTGAGCCCCATATTCTCAGCACCTTCAGGAGTACACACTCCGATGGGACTTACCCCAGGAGCTAGAATCCCATGATGTTCTCATATGTTTTTACTCAACTCCCTAAAGCACTAGCAACCAGAGAGAGATGGTGAGTGCCACCTAGGACTTGGGGGAAGAACCTTCCGGTAACAGGAAACACCAAAGCCCAAGAACAAAGCTCCAGCCTCTCCTTCCTTCCAGGAGGCTTTGTAACGACACTTAAATTTTTTTTTTATTTTTTTTTTATTTTTTTTGCATTGGCACAGTTAACGTGCATCAGGGAAAGTGAAGTCCAGGACTCTAGTCCCATAGCTAGGATGTTGAAGAAGAGTGGCCAAATCATAATGCTAAGTATTGCTAAAGTAAGGCTCAAGTTCAGAACTTTGCTTAATCCACATTTTAACTTACAAATAGCGTTTACTGAGACAATTACCGAAAGATTATACTGACTTATAAATGAGTATGTGGAGGGAAAAATCTAGTTGAAGAAATAAGATGCACACAGATAAAAGAAAATTGTAAACCATTCAGAAGCAGAAAATAGTGTAGATGATGCTCTAAAGTGCTGGAAGAAACGATAGATGTGTGATGTGTTCACTGATAGACCTGGAATCAATCAAATCTCTCTGTCTTCCTCTCCTCCTCCTCCTCCTCCTCCTCCTCCTCCTCCTCCTCCTCCTCTTCTTCTTCTTCTTCTTCTTCTTCTTCTCTCTCTCTCTCTCTCTCTCTCCACACATACACAGACATACACACTACAGATACATTTAACTGTAAAAGGGGGAAAAGCCAACCTGGTACATAGGGTACATCATTTGGGGTGTTTGTTTGTTTTTTACAATGGGGATTGAACCCAGGGGCATTCTACTTCTGAACTATACCCCCAGCCCTATTTTATCTTTTAATTTGAAGCAGGGTCTGGCTTAGCTGCTAAGTTGCTGCAGTTGGCCTCGAACCTTCAATCCTCCGGTCTCAGGTCCCAGTACTGGGATTACAGGCGTACACCACCACACCCAGCTCAGGGTCCATTGTTCTTTCTGCCTTGGGGAGATCAGCAACATTGTCCAGTGCACCCAGCCCAGGAACACAGTGCTGTGAACCTGGCCTGCTCTAATTCATAGGCTTTGGTTTGGTTTCTTAGTAACAAAATGAGAAAAACTGCTGCTTCAAGATGCCCATACTAGGCCAGGCGTGGTGGCGCACGCTTGTAATCCCAGTACTTGGGAGGCGGAGACCAGAGGATCCAGGTTCACGGCCAGCCTCAGCTACTTAGGGAGGCCCTCCACAACTTCGTGAGACCCGGTTTCAAAATAAAGTATAAAAAAAAAGGGCTGGGGGTGTAGCTCGGAGGTAGAACACCCCTGGGTTCAATCCCCAGTACCACACACACACACACACAAAAAAAAAAAAGTTGCCCATACTGCAACCTTGCAGTCAAAATGTATAATCTCACTTGTACACTCATCCTGGTGCAGAAAGTAGAGAAAAACCCCCCTCATTCATTGCAATCCCACAGCTGGTTAGACCTCATTGTACAATCCTATATTTTCTACCTCCACTGCCACCACCATTACTACTAGTAATAATTATTAGTAATCAGGAACTTTATACATATTATTTAATTTGATGCCTTGGTAGCCCTACAAGATCGTTTTTATTATGCCCCTTTATGGATGTGGAAATTAAGACTCAAAGTTTAATAATTTGCCCAAAGGCTAAAGCTTCAAAGTAATGAAATCACAATTCATACTCCCTGTGAGCTCACTGCTTCCATGCCTCTCAACAGACATTTTGCAGTATTTACTTTGAGAGAGGTAGGACCTATGATTAAAAACTGAATAAGATATGGTACCTGCCTTCAAGAACTCCTGAGCTTGTAGAAAGGACAAGAAATACCAATTTCACAGCTTCATAATTGTGTTGGAAATGCCATATGTAATACAGTGCCCTATAAATCGTGTGTGTGTGTGTGTGTGTGTGTGTGGTGTATACTGGGGATTGAACCCACGGACGTTTGCTCTCTGAGCTACAATCCCAGCCCCATTTTATTTTTTGTTTTGAAAGAGGGGTCTCACTAAGTTGCCAAGGACCTCGCTAAATTAGAGGCTATCCTGGAACCTGAAATCCTCCTGTCTCAGCCTCTCAAGTACTGAGATCATAGACGTTTACCACCAGGCCCAGCTCCTATAAATCTTTTTAAAACCAGCAATTTGCTATGCAAATTCAAAAAGAAATTAAGAATGAAGCATGCACTTGAATATGTTATGAATTTTTGCTAATGCATAAAGTATAAATGTAGTTTTTGCTTGGCATGGTGGTACTTGCCTATAATCCCAGTACCTGGAAGACTGAGACATGAGGATATCAGGTTTGAGAACAGCCTGAGCAATACAGCAAGACCCTTAGCAACTTAGCATGACCCTGTTTCAAAATAAAAAATAAAAAAATACTAGGGGTGTAACTCAGAGGTAAAATGGCCCTGGGTTCAATCCCCAGTGGCCCCCATACATACACACACACAAACATAGTTTCTAAACATCCTTATAGCAGAAATGAATGGTATAATTTTATCCTTTTTGATAAAAGATTCTCTCTGACATAAGAGAAAAGCCAAAGAATCTAGCAAAATGAAATACATTTTAGAAAGTTATATCACATTAACATAAGATAGCTACTAAAGTGATTTTTATCTGTTAATAGTAATAGGACTGCACTATACTGTAATAATATTTAATGCTTGAATACAATCTAGCAAAAAAAAAAAAATTCCACTAAAAGTAAAATTTTTATACCACACACAGCTAAGTGCTGACTTCTAGTGGCCATTCTGAGAATATTATATCATTACCACCACTGAACATGTTTTGGTGATACAGACCAATATACAGTTCCATTAAGTTTTTAAATATTTAAATTTTCCATAAAATTTTAAATATTTAAGTTTTTAAATATTTGAGTTTTTAAATATTTTATATTAAATATCTTATACAAAAGTTTTAAATAATTAAATACTTAAAAGTTACTACATGGTTTTTTTGTTGTTTGTTTTGGGTGCTGGGAATTGAACCCAGGGGCATTCTACCTCTGGGCTACACCCCCAGCCCTATTTTATTTTTTATTTTGAAACAGGGTCTCATTAAGTTGTGGAGGGCTGATCATGAACCCGTGATCCTCCTGTCTCAGCCTTCCAAGTACTGGGATTATAAGCGTGTGCCACCACACTCAGCCTTACTACATGGTTTTAAATCTTGGTGTCAAAGTCCTAAAATTAAATCTTAGCTCCTAACTCATTAGCTGACTTTGGGAAAGTTACCAAACTTCTCTGAAACTCAGTTTTCACATCAATAAACGTTGGGAAAGTTACCAAACTTCTCTGAATCTCGGTTTTCAAAGGTCAGTCGTCACTGTTGTTAACTTAGCCATGAAATCTTTAACTGTGTCTCATTCTATGGAAGGTCTTCAGCACTTATATTCCCTAAGACTTTCCATAAATATCAACCCATTTCAAACAACTCACATAAGTCAAACATCAAAAACACAGCCAAGGGCCGGGCGTGGCAACGCACACCTATAATCCCAGTACTTGGGAGGCTGAGACAGGAAAATCTCAGGTATGAGACCAGCCTCGGCAACTGAGGGAGACTGCAACCTAGCAAGACCCAGTTTCAAAACAAAAAATAAAAAAGGGTTGGAGGTGTAACTTGGAGGTAGAATGCCCCTGGGTTCAATCCCCAGCAGCAAAAGGAGGAAGAGGAGGAGGAGGAAGAAGAGGAGGAGGAGGAGGAGGAGGAGGAGGAGGAGGAGAAGAAGAAACAACTTATATACTATAACTTCAAGTTTAAGTTATATCAATCTATATATGACACAACATCTTCCAGAATTCTTCCTCCTCCCCTCCATGGATAACATCCCATGGCAATCTATGTTGACAATGGTTGGGTAAAAAGTCACAGCTCACAACTTGACTTTACAACCAAATGAAGTACTTGCATCTTTGGAGTTAACTTTCTACAATAATTCACTTGAATTATTTCCCATTTTTAAATAATAAATATATCCTAATTCTTTTCTGAGGATAGTGGGTTAAGTCATTTCATTACCATATCATTTTTTAGCTTTTTTTAATGTAAACTGGCACTAACTACTCCAGAGTAATATGATGTCAATGTAATTTGCATGAAGAAATAAGATTTCCGAAAGCTAAGAAATACTGGGAATATATGCAAGTAAATATATTCATTTGTCTAATAAATTAATCTCATGCTTGTGATTTATATTTCATGTTAATGTATCTGAGTAACAGAAATTCCTAATTTAACACCAGTTGACATTCTTCAAATAATTACGTGCCTTGCACTTTACCACATTGCTGATAGTGCATAATGAAAATGACTTCATGGCAATTGGAAGAATTTGCTACATATAATTAGCCTTACAGAGGGATTGCTCGTTAATTTACAAAGAATTTGTGAGGAAATGTTTACTGCCCTGAATTTCTGAGAGTAAAGAAATTTCATTTTTAAAGTAAAACAAAATTCATTTTTAAAAAATTATTTCCTACCCAGGCATGGTAGCCCATGCCTGTAATCTCAGTACTTGGGAGGCTGAAACAGGAAGAACACAAGTTTAAGGACAGCCTCCGCAACTTAGCAAGACTCAGTGACACAGTGAGATCCTGCTTCAAAATAATAAATAAATAAATAAACAAAAAATAAATAAACAAATTCAAAAGAGCAAAACTAATTTACTGGACTATTTTGAATTTATACTTATAAATTCAAAACGGTAAGGCCTGTACCCAAGTGTAAGTTCTAAAGCTGCAGGCCATTCTAATTTCCCACCTTTGAAAACTGGATCTCCTGAGGTTGAACTCATCAAGATCCAGCAGTTAGTAAGTTCTTTCTGAATCTTATAATATTTATAGAGCTATACTATTTGTAAACTTCTCAACTGAATAAAAATGAATTATATGGTTTTTCCAACAATGCTACCTCTTTCATCTGAGGTTAAGAGCACTGTCATTTCCAAGTCCTCTTTACCCTCATTTCCATATTCATTTGCACTTCTGTTACAGGCCCAGGTCATTTATGCAAATCCTCAGTATTTTCACAAATGCAAAAGAACTGCTGGGAGAACTTGTAAGACACTGGATTTCCACAGGGTCATCCCAGTTTTAACTTCTTGTCTACATAGAACAAAGATCAATTATATGCAAATTTTGTATTTTTTTTTTATTTTGAAATAGGATCTCACTAAGTTGCTGAGACTGGCTTCAAATCTTCAATCCTCCTGTCTCAGCCTCCCAGGTACTGGAGTTACAGACATGTGCCACCATGCCCAGCTCATTTTTATTTTTTTAATCCACAAAACAAGACTGAAGGAGATACTTTAGTTCACAGTGTATAGATTAAGAACTAACAAATTTTTTTTAAATTTTGGCACTAATGACTCACCACCAGTAAGTGATAAAGGCAAAGTCTTCTTTTTATTATCCTTTATTATCTTTATATTCAATATTCTTTTCATGACTCTGCAAATACTTTTTATGTTAAAAGTTATGGTTGGGTATAAGTATAAATAAGACATAAATAAGCAGTAAATTCTATCAAAGTAGGATATAGAAAACTTTATTAAATAATATAGTCTTAGCCAGGTGTGGTGGCTCAAACCTGTAATCCCAGTACTTGGGAGGCTGAGACAGGAGGATCAAAGCCAGCCTCAGCAACTTAGCGAGACTCTCAACAACCTAGAGAGACTCTGTTTCAAAACAAAAAAATAAAAAGAGGTGGGGGTGTAGTTCAGAGGTAGAATGCCCCTTGGCTCAATCCCCAGTACCAAAAAAATAATAATAATAAAATAGTAGCTGGGCGTGGTGGCGCACACTTGTAATCCCAGTACTTTGGGAGGCAGAGACCAGAGGATCCAGGTTCGCAGCCAGCCTCAGCTCTCTCTCTCTCTCTCTCTCTCTCTCTCTCTCTCTTTCTACTTAGTGAGGCCCTCCGCAACTTCGTGAGACCTGGTTTCAAAATAAAGTATAAAAAATAGGGCCGGGGGTGTAGCGCGGAGGTAGAACGCCCCTGGGTTCAATCCCCGGTACCGCAAAAAATAAATAAATAAATAAAATAAAATAGTATAGTCTTACCTAAATCAGTATCTCGAATTCCCACGTACAGCTCAAGAAGATCATCAATCTTTTCAATCGCCTTTGCTTTGGCTTCCGAGGGCTTTATCAAAGGGAAGAAAAATAATATGTTTTTAAAATGAAATCTCTTGGTTTTCAGGTCATTCATAGGAGAAAATTTGATGTGGATCCAGTTCATGGTGATGTATTTCAGCTAATTTTAGTGGAAATATATCTAGAATGTACTGTGTGACTAAATATAAGTCAACACAGTAAATACTTATTTTTAGTGTCAGCATTAAATGTTATGAATACAAAAAAGAAAAGCCAGGAACACAGTTCCCATCTAGATGTGGAGACAGATATTAAAAACAAGTGACTATGTAATGATTTTAAAAGATATAAAAGGTACAGAGGCCGGGTGTGGTGGCGCACGCTTGTAATCCCAGTAACTCGGGAGGCTGAGACAGGAGGATCGCAGGTTCGCAGCCAGCCTCAGCTATATAGTGAGGCCCTCTGCAACTTAGTGAGAACCTGTTTGAAAATAAAGAATAAAAAATGGGGCTGGGGTGTAGCTTGGAGGTAGAATGCCCCTGGGTTCAATTCCCAGTACAGCAAAAAAAAAAAAAAAAAAAAAAAAAAAAAAAAAAAAAAAAAAAAAATATATATATATATATATATATATATATATATATATAAAAGGTACAGAGGAGCCGGGCGTGGTGGCGCACGCTTGTAATCCCAGTACTTTGGGAGGCGGAGACCAGAGGATCCGGGGTTCTCGGCCAGCCTCAGCTCTCTCATGCTCTCTCTCTCTCTCTCTCTCTCTTTCTCTCCCTCTCTACCTAGTGAGGCCCTCCGCAACTTCGTGAGACCCGGTTTCAAAATAAAGTATAAAAAATAGGGCCGGGGGTGTAGCTTGGAGGTAGAACACCCCTGGGTTCAATCCCCGGTACCGCAAAAAAAATAAATAAATAAATAAAAAGGGCTGGGGGTATAGCTCCTCGGAGGTAGAATGGTCCTCGGAGGAGGAGGAAGAGGAAGTGGCTGCAGCAACAGGAACACAAAGTCTAGGTGAGGTCGCAGATTCTGCATGTTATAGGGACTACGAGAAGTCCCTTGTGACTAGAAAACACAATGACAAAAATAACTAGATCTTTAGGAGTCCTGTGTGCCACTAAAAGGATTTTGGTCTTTCTTGTGTAGGCCAGGGTCTCCAAACTCTTGATGGCTCACCCCATAGTAAATACTTCTAAATGTCCACCCTTATCATTTACTTTTTATTTAATTTTATTCTACATACTTTTATAAATTACACACATGTATTACCACACTAATATTTTGTATATATTATCGAAATACCAAAACAAGGAAATTTTATAAGGATGAGATAATGATGAAATAATTTTTTTTTTTACTTTTTTTTATTAGTGCCTTGCAAACATACATCTTGGAGGATTTCAGGGTGGTTGATGTATACATGCACTTGTCGGTCAGTTAGCCCTCCCCAATTCCCACCCCCTGCCTCCCCCCTCCCTCCTTCCTGTTTTCAGCGTAGTAGTTGACTTTGATATCTTTGTGTAAGTCCATCCTGTGCTCCAGCTTGTTTCCCTCTCCTTCCCTCCCGTCTCCCCCAGTTAGTTCACCTTCTTCACTCATCTGAGGTTTTCTCTCTTTGTCTGTGGTCCCTCCTGTGCAGGGTCGTGGCTCATCTTCCCCGACCTCAGCACTGGGGTACTATGGGACAGGGACGGGGGCTCCCCTTCCCCACGTCCCCAGTGCCGGGGTGAGGGGTTCTCCAGGGTTGGGGCCGAGGGTTCAAATTTTATTTTTTGAAACAGGGTCTCACTAAGTTCCCGAGGCCAGCTGCAAACCTGCGACCCTCCTGTCTTAGCCTCCCAAGTACTGGGAGTACAGGCGTGCGCCACTGTGCCTGGTTCCTTACTATTCTTTTAAAAACCTCTGTTTAATATTTGGTAAGTCTTGTTTCTATGTCCAGTTTGTTTTAATTTCGGGTTTTAAATGTCTTCGCAGCTGGAAATGAATTTTCCCAAAGATGTTTAATACTCAAATATAGGTTCAAATGTAGAATTCATGATTAGTCAGATTTTCAGATTTTCATATTACTTTTAATACTATTATAAATATATGTTAGCTGGGCGTGGTGGCACACACTTGTAATCCCAGTACTTACTTGGGAGGCTGAGACCGGAGGATCCGGGTTCACGGCCAGCCTCAGCTACTTAGTGAGGCCCTCCGCAACTTAGTGAGACCCTGTTTCAAAATAAAAGAATAAAAAATAGGACTGGGGGTGTAGCTCAGAGGTAGAATGTCCCTGGGTTCAATCCCCAGTACCAAAAAAAATACAAATAAAAATAAAAATAAATAAATAATAAATAAATAAATGTTGCTTTATGTTCTCAAAATTTGGTAAAATTGTGCATTTTATAGCAAGTAAAATTTAATTTTTATTTCCTTGACAATAATCAGTACTTCTTTTCTTCATGTGCACACCTAGGTGCTAGAGATCTGACCCAGTGCCTGCATACTAGGCAAGCACTCTAACCCTGAGCTACATCTCCATCCCCCACACATTTTTATTTACAAGACCCAAGCCTAAAAAGCAGTAACCGACACAATATATTGCTATTGCCTTTGTTAAATTGTGTTTTGAATTGTCTGTGTAAAGTAACAGGCTATGCTATACAAAGTAACTTGGGCATTAACTTTCTATCTATCCAGCCATAAGCCAAGTTGTGGTAACAAGTATCAGTACTCCTCATACACAAAAGTCACCCATATTTTCCCATTCTACTTTCTGCACAGCTCTTGATCTCTCACCTCTCCTCCATCCACCTTCCGCTTGCCTGAGTCCAGTCCTCATCTAGTCCTCTGGGCAGACACTTCCTAATCTGCCCTATTGCCATCACTCTCAAACCATCCTGCTGAACAACACATACCCTCAAAACAAGGGGTTTTTCTAAAACAAAAACTTGATTGTGCTGCATCCCTCACTTTTTTTTTTTTTTTCGGTACTGGGGATAGAACCTAGGGGCATTCTACCTCTGAGCTACACTCCCAGCCCTATTTTGTTTTTATTTTGAAACAGGGTCTCACTAGATTGATGAGAGTCTCACTACTTGCTAAAGCTGTCCTCATCCCTGTGATCCACCTATCTCAGCCTCCCAAGTACTAGGATTACAGGTGTGTGCCACCACACCCGGCTCTCACAATTTGTAAATAGCTACACGATGACCCACAAGGCCTTGGGCATCCTGACCCCCGCCTATTCCTCCAGTCTCCTCGCTTCCCTCAGTACTTCCAGCACCTCAAGTCCTGTCTGATGGATGGTTTGCGACACACACCCTCCCTCCCCGCCACAACCCATCATTGTTCCATAGCTACCACACTCTTCTCCCACTCTTGAACAAACACAACCGTTTCTTCTGGATGGAAACTCCTGCTAGCCTCCTGTCTTTCCCGACCCCTGACAACGGCTGGTCAGCCCTTCTATGCGCCACTGTGTATCCTGTACACACTTCTATTAACCCTAACCCGCTGGTTCATAAAGGCTTCTCTTTATGCCTTTCTCCCTTGAGAGGAGGAAAAGGGTCTTTACCCATCCTTGTGTCAGTAGCACCTGGACTATCTCTGGCCCAACAAACATAGCAGATAACGTACTGGGTATGCAAATGGAGTATCCCCTAGTTTTCAGAATTTGCACCGGGTTATAAAGGGATGATCTGTTGCAAATCCTTTAAATCCTTCAGTGTCTGAAACTAGATCGCAAGTCATTTGTATCAAATTTAATATTAGCACCAACCCCACTTTTTCCTTTCATTATGAGCTATTTTTAATTGACCTATTTAGTTAAACAGGCTATGCAAATAGGGATGGATTTTCTGAGGTTTAACTTTGGATGAATCATTCCTGCCTCCCCCGATCCACCTAAGCTGCCCTTTTACACCCCAGCACCTTACAGGTAGCGGGTGCTGAACAATATTTACTAATCGTGTGAACTAGTAGAAGAGGGTGCTCCTCCAGAAGGGAGGTGGAGTTTGCCTCCAGTCCTGTTTCCTTTTCAAGTTGTTTGAAGTCCACTCGTTCTCCCTCCCAGCCTCCAGCAGAAAGCAGGAGGGCATTCTCCTAGCTGCAGCTCCTTCCCACTGAGCTTCCATTCTCTTATGAATTCCTTTCTCCCACTGAGGCTGGCTCATTCATTGGAGAAACAGTGATGGCCTTGAGCAATACACGGGGAAGTGTACTGGGCAGTGGGAAGGGGGAAGGCTCAGAGTGACCTGTTACTGCACTGGGTCTTCTTCACATACCTCATCGCATCTCATTTCAAAATGCTTTGGACCCTCCCAGGTCTCTTAGCTGCCAACTGCCTCCAGATCAAACCTTTTGTCCCCCCACCCTCCCAGGACCAAGGTGCCAGTTAGCCCTACATTTCCAAGAAAAATGGGAATTAAATGAACACAGCATACCATTTCTTCCACGGTGGCAGGACCTTTTGATCTCAGACGAAGCGTCCCTTTTGCAGTGCCGATTTTGTCCACTGACGACTTTCCGGCTTTTGACCTTGGTCCTATTTCTATAAACATATAATGAATGGGAAAGGTGATATATATATATGTATACACACACACAAAAGAAAGCACAAAACTATATACAATTATTGTAGATATCTTATAAAAGGTATGCCTTCTTACAGAATTACCTAAAACAAAATAAATTCACCTGCCATCTGTTAGTCTTATATGCGCGTCTTTTTTTTTTTTTTTTTGCAGTACTGGGGATTGAACCCAGGGGCATTCTACCTCCAAGCTCCACCCCCAGCCCTATTTTTTATTCTTTATTTTGAAACAGGGTCTCACTAAGTTGGGGAGGGCCTCAGTAAGTAGCTGAGGCTGGCCGCGAACCTGTAAACCTCCTGTCTCAGCCTCCCAAGTACTGGGATTACAAGTGTGCACCACCACACCCCGCTCATATGCAAGTGTTTAAGGAGAGCTGTATGTACTAAAAGAAGAGGGAATAGAATTCTGTACATAGAGCATCCAGCAGAGGGCTGGTACGCAAATACTAGTACCTCTGCCTCTCTCTTCTATTAAGATGTGATTCTTTCCCTTCATGATCTGCATGAAGTCTTGCTGAATTTTCAATGCTGCTTTCTGGCCACTTACTTTCAGCTCTTTACTCTTATAATAAAATCAACTGGTTTATTTTTTCTTCCTTATAATTTCCAGCCTTTCTTGTCTGTACACTTCACATATGTTTTCCGCTGAGAATGAAAATACTAAAAATTATCACGCAATGAGTAGGCCAGCTCCCCCTAAGCCAGAGCCTACATATGGTGGCTGATGAGTTTGGGGAACACCCAGTGCTAGTCATGGTGACCAAACAGGTTCCCAGAGAATGAAAGCGGGTCATCGAGCCCTTGCCAGCCACTGTGCCCCAGGGAAGGAAGGGTTCTCAGCTCAACAAATACTTCAAAGGAAAGAGTGCCCAAAGAAAAAGATGAGGTGGGTCTGTCGTCCACACTGTCTAGGGTTCTATACTGCCCAGTGGAGTGAGGGTTCCCGGCCCAGAGCCATGTACATCCCCAACATGGTAAAGACGGTCTCCAACAACAATACTAACCATTAAACAGTGCATGTGCACACGCGCGCGCGCGCACACACACACACATACCACCCACTGCAATTTCACCAAGCAGAGTACTCAATATAATTTTTGTTCCCCCAAAAAATCCTACCATGTAGAAAATAAACTGCTCAGCTAACACATGTTCTGGTCTACCAATACATATATGTTTCTAATTGTAAAGTAATATTGGCATTTTGACTTATCAACAAGTGTCTCTTATAAGTATTATGAACATGATATATCCCTGGAAAATTGAACAAACATAAATTCATTGGGGGAGAAAAGATGGTTTCTGATATTTATAAAGCTAAGGACCCTGAATGCTGGACTGTGGGACTTCGTAAAGATATGGTCATCCCTACTTAGAAGTTTCCTGGCCTCCTTGGATGGCTTTCTTGCTCTTACTTACAACACCAGTAGCTAGAAGGTAAGATGTGTATAAAATGGACAATTGAGCCAGGCATGGTGGCACATGCCTGTAATCCCAGTACTTGGGAGGCTGAGATAAGAGGATCACAAGTTTGAGGGCAGCCTCGGCAACATGGTGAGACTCTCAGCAACCTAGCAAGACCCTTTTTCAAAATAAAAAAAGGGCGGTGATGTAGCTCAGAGGTTGAATGCCCCTGGGCTCAATTCCCAGTACCAAAAATAAAATAAAATGTATGTTTCTTATTAATAAACTACTTTAAGTTTTAGGTTCATAGCAAGATTGAACCAAAAATATGGAAATTTCCCATATAACCCCCTGTTCCCCCTCCCCCACGATCAGCATCCCCCACGATCACAGTGGTACATTTTTTATGACTGATGAAGCTACACTGATACCTCATCATCACCAGAGTCCACAGTTGACATTAGGGTTCACTCTTCGCACTGTACATTCTACATGCATCCACCACCATAGCATTGTACAGAACAACGTCACTACCCTAAAACTCCTCTATGTTCTGCCCATTCATCCCAGATTGTTTTCTTCTTGAACATGGCGTGCCCAAACTAGCCACTTGGGGGCACCAAAGCAGAAGTTAAATTTTAAGTCCTGGCTTGGTCTGGCCTCTTGCCCCGACGATTTCACCTCTAAGGAAACAGCAGCCAGTTTCTCTAAGGTCCTATGGCTCAGGTACATAAGCCAACCTGGTTGTACATGAAAACAGACAGGATGATCCTGTCCACCCGCAGTGTGGGGAAAACAAGTTTTATGTTTTGAGAATGGTTGGAAGATTCCTAACGTTAATAGTGTGCCCTACTTCAGGGGTGCTGGCCTGCCTGAGCATGTCTGACCAGCCAGGCCTCATCCTAAGCCAGCTACTTCACCTGAAAGGGGCCGAGTTATCAGAGGGCTGTGGTTTATGCCATTGGCCCTGGAAGCCAGCCTGCGGCTTCCCCAGGTTCGCCAGCACTCCCCACTCCGGCCTGCTGTAGGTCGCAGAGGGCACAGCGTTACCCCAGCTCGGGGGTGCCTGGCTGCTCCCACAGGTGAACTGCCATGTCACCAAGGAGCAGTCATATTCACCCTAAACCTTCTTTTGGCAATGGTAGCTTTATTTTAATTACATGATTTAATTTAAAAGTACGTGAGCGGATGAAATGAGTGTGAGATGAGGAGTTATTATCACTAGAAAACTAGGTTGACCGCTTTGGAATGACGCCATAGGAGGGAGTTACAGAAAAAATAGGCGTGGGCAAGATGACTCTAGGAGATTAGGAAAAATATCTTCAAACATCCATCATTTCACATATCTGCTTTTTTTAAATGAAATAGAGCTGGGTGTGGTAGTACATGCCTGTAATCCCAGTACTTGAGGCTGAGACAGAAGGATCGCAGGTTTGAGGCCAGCCTCAGCAACTTAATGAGGCCCTCAGCAACTTAGTGAGACCCTGTTTCAAAATTAGAAAAAAAAAAAATTAGGGGCCATAGCTCAGAGGAAGAATGCCTTTGGGTTTAATCGCTAATACCACACCAAAATAATAATAACAATAACAATAATAATAATGAAATAGAGCTCACAAATAAGCATTAACATCATGGTTACATGAGAAAAGACTCATAGAACTCTAATTTGTGTCCTCTACTCCAGGAAAAGGGCTTTTAAATCAAGAGTGACAAAAGAATGTACAGTTTTACACTTAAAATTAATTTTTTTTTTGCGGTACCAGGGATTGAACCCAGGGGCGTTCTACCCCCGAGCTACACCCCCAGCCCTATATTTTTATACTTTATTTTGAAACCGGGTCTCACGAAGTTG
>PVJS01047458.1:0-15439 GCA_004027185.1 Glis glis
AAAAAAAAAAAAAAAAAAAAAAAAAGCTAGGTGCGCAGCCCCCTGCCCTCAGGCAGGGATACCACGGAGTGAGTCCCTGACACCCCACACAAAGCAGCCCCTCCTCCTCACTCTCTGTAGTACCCTCCTGGTTTCATACTTTAATACTTATCACTCTCCAAAAGTGCTGTGTTTGTTTAATTCTTTACTCATCTGTCATCACGTCACCCAACTTGAAGGTCACTCTAGAGAGGCAGGCTCACCGTTCTATCTCCAGTGTTGAGACTGATGACACTTAGCAGACACTCAACAAATACTGAGTGGATGACATTTCGTCATGGGTCCTAGGCTCAGAACTGCTCAGAGCCACCCTTAAACAGCCTGGCCATGGATGTCGGAGGAGCCATGGTGTCCCGCAGTCAGTAAGCAGTAGAGCGAGCATGAGGAATCAGCAAGTGGCCTCTCGCTGGCCACGTGTCCTTGAGTGAGTCACCCAGCCTTTTTGGGTCTTGGTTGCTTCAAGTGCAAAGGAGATTGGGATTCAGTTATCTTCCAGCCCTTTCCAGCTGGACTCCCTGGCGGTTCAAGTACTGTGTTTGTACTCACTCCTCTGTTCTCAAACTGTTTGTTCAACTCTCTTTTATTAGGGTTCTAACCTATTAAAACAGAAAAAAAAAGTAGCCTTGGGAAGCAAAGAGTAAACACAAGCACAAACGAATTATTACATTCTGCGTAACAAATTATAAGGACTACAGCTAGATTCCAAAGGAATCAACTAATTAAATAATCACCAGTAAAGATAGAGTTTTTAACCCAGGCATAAGTTGAGGATTTTAACAGTTAATGGTTGGTGTATTTTAGCTCAGCCTCCCCCCTTGGTATCCTCAGGGGATTGGTTCCAGGACCTCTCTGTGGATCCCAAGATCTGCAGATGCTCAAGTCTCTTCTATAAAACGGTACAATGTCTGCACATAACCTACACACATCCTTCCATATATGGTGAATTATCTCTCCATTACTAATAATACCAATATAATGTACATGCAATGTTAATAGTTATTGTATTATATTGTTTAGGGAGTAATCATTAAAAAAAGGAGTCTGCTCTGATGTGTATAAAAATGTATAATTACAATGCACCAATAAATGAATATATATATAAAAAAAGGAGTCTGTACATGTCCACTACAGATGCTTTTCTTTTCTTTTTTTGGTACTGGGGATTGAACCCAGGTTCAGTCTACCACTGAGCTACACCCCCCCAGCACTTTTAATTTTATTTTGAGACAGGGCCTCGCTAAGTTGCCTAGGCTGGCCTTGAGCTTGCGACCTTCATGCCATAGCCTCCCTAGTAGTTGGAGATTACAGGTGTACACGACCACACCCAGCTAGATGCATTTTTTTTTTTTTTGCGATACTGGGGATTGAACCCAGGCGTGTTCTACTTCCGAGCTACACCCCCAGCCCTATTTTTTTTATTCTTTATTTTGAAACAGGGTCTTGCTAAGTTGCGGAGGGCCTCACTAAGTAGCTGAGGCTGGCTGCGAACCCGGATCCTCCTGTCTCAGCCTCCCAAGTACTGGGATTACAAGCGTGTGCCACCAAGCCCGGCTTCATGAAGTAAGTTTTGTTGTTAAGAATGTATTCTTCTTTCTGCACGTTCCTGGAAGAGGTCTCCTCTTCTGCATCCTCAAGTGTAACCCAAAAGCCACCCACAATAGCAACACATGCAGAATTACCTCTGTGATGAATTGGTCAACACATAGACAGGTATTGAGTATAATACAGTTGTCAAAGGTGTTATATGGTTCAAAAAGGCATAGAATGTATCCGTATTCATGAAGACTTTACATTAATTTTTTTTTCAGTACTGGGGATTAAATCCAGGGTTCTCTACCACCAAGCTACTTCCCCAGCTCTTTTTATTTTCTTTTGAGATAGGGTTTCACTAAGTTTCTCAGACTAGCCTCAAACTTGTGATCCTCTTGCTTCAGCCTCCCAAGTAGCTGGGATTACAGGTGTGCGCCACTGCAACAGGCAAGACTTTACATTTTAGTTGGGTAGACAGGACACAAACCAATGAAACTATCAACTAGCCAGACTGGGTTTTGTACTGCGGATAGCATTATATATATACTGATTCAATAAAAGACTAACTTGAGAGCTGGTAGTTAGAGGATAATTTAGTTTGCGATACCTGCTAATTGGCGGGTACACTCAGTACTGAAGAGTCCGAGGAGGCTTGGGTCAGCACCTGTCTGGAGAGAGGTTTGTGTGCAGCCTCACAGTGGCTTGGCTCCAGGGAAATCAGAGGAAGCCTAATGCTGTCCTGAGCCACAAAGATTCAAGGAACCGCACGCAAATGGCACCCGGCACTGTGTGTCAGCGTGGCCCTGCATCATGAAGAGATCCAGAGAGGAGCAGGCCAGAGAGGTCTCCAGGCTTGAGCCTGTGAGCCAGCCCATCGACCATTACAGTGTGCCAAGCTCTACACAGCATTTCTAAGTATTTTGAGCCAATATTTAAAAAAGCAAAAGAGAATAATCTAGCTTTCTAGTATGTCTTGAAAAATCAGGTTATCTGGCCACAGAAGGTTTGATGTTCCCTTTTGGCATCAGCCATCTGGATCTAAATCCGACCTTCCCTGCCTTCCTTCCCCTCTCTCCCTTGCTCCCTTCCTCCCTCCTTTCCTTCCTTGAAATTGAACCCAGGAGCTCTCTATCTCTGAACTATGTCCTCAGTCCTTTTTGTGTGTGTGTGGTATTGGGGATGGAACCCACGGGCATTCTACCTCCAAGCTACACCCCCAGCCCTATTTTATTCTTTTTATTTTGTAATAGGGTCTCACTAAGTTGTGGAGGGTCTCACTAAGTTGCTGTCCTCGAACCTGCAGTCCTCCTGTCTCAGCCTCCCAAGTACTGGGATTACAATATGCACCATCACACCCAGCTATCCTCAGCCCTTTTTAAAGTTTTCTTTTTGTTGTTGTTGTTTTATTTTTAATTTTGAGACAGGGTCTTGCTAAGTTGCCCAGGCTGTTCCTAAATCTTGTGATCCTCCTGCCTCAGACTCCCAAGTAGCCGGGGTTACCGCTGCGCTAAGCTTCTGTTTCTTTAAGATGGGGCTTGTTTTCTCCAGTTTCCCCCAGTCCCCACCATTCCCTACAGTCTCTAGGATCTCCTGAACTCTTTTCCACTAATGGTAGAGAAATGTTTTTCCATACTCATATCTTTATCAAAATATGAATACAAGCCTAAAAGGGCTGTGTATTTAAAAAAAGAGGCAATAGGAAAAAGCCTATTACTTCATGCACATACAAAAGATGGATTTGTTGAAGGGATTCAGTCCACCAGCCTAACTGGTGTATACTCCCTGCTGGGCTCCTGCACCCGCTGAGTCTGCAGGTAACCAGACAGGTTATATAACAAAGAGGCACCACCTTGAGAATTGTCTTAATAGCTGAGATTTACTAAAGACTTATATATGGCAGGTGTTACTCACTTAACCTTTGCAACGACCCTGCTATTATTCCCTGCTGCTCAGAGGAGGAAACAGGCACAGAGAGGTTAACCAATGTGCCCAAGATCACACAGCGACTAAAGGGTGGAGACAGGATTTGAATGCAGATTCCCCTGACCCCAGAATCCACACTCACTTTTGCTTTCCCTGTGTTATGAGGCTCCAAGACGGATGTTTCTGGCCAGGGGTGATACATAGATGCAGTGTGTGTGTGTGTGTGTGTGTGTGTGTGTGTGTGTGTGTGTCGTCTCCTCACTAGCGTCTAAGCCACAGTAAAGCAAGGGCTATGGTCCATCTCATTCCCCGCTGTGTGCTAGAGCAGCACCCAGGGCCGTGCCTGGCATGTCGCACGTGCTCAGTACAGGGATGTGAATGTATGCTGGCCAGGTGAGCCCCAGGGGCCTGAACTTGTGCCTCTGAGCACCACAGCCTGTTGGGGGCTCAGGTCGGGCCTTTTGCCAGATCTGGGCAGGGTGAAAGGGACCGGTGAGGACAGCCCAGCTTGTTCCACACCTTTAGCCTTTCGGTTCTAAGTCTGGCTCTTCCTCTTTTCTAAGTCTTTCCTCCTCCACCCTTCAGAGCACGAGATGAGACAGTTGGATTGGAAAGCGAAGGAAAAAGCAGTAGCTGTGGATGAAGCCCACTGGCTGAGGAAGTGGTTCTTCAAACCACATGCAGCCTCCCTCTGCTTCTCCCACCCCAGCTGCATGGACACTGCCCACTAACCCACTGCTGCTGCCCCTGGGTACAAAGCCCCTGTGTGGCAGGGGGCTCGATGACAGCAGTGGTTGGGGTGGTAGCCCACCCTGGTGCTCACCTGCCTTAGTTGCTTAGAAGGAAACTCTGAGATGAGGGTTTTTGAAAATATGCTTTTATTGGTGTATTGTAATCACACATCATAATAAAGTTCAGAGTGATAGGGTCATATATGCACCCAGCACTTTTTTTTTTTTTTGCGGTACTGGAGATTGAACCCAGGCACATTCTACCTCTGAGCTACACCCCCAGCCCTATTTTTTTTATTCTTTATTTTGAAACAGGGTCTCACTAAGTTGCGGAGGGCCTCACTAAGTAGCTGAGAGTAGCCGCAAACCTGGATCCTCCGGTCTCAGCCTCCCAAGTACTGGGATTATAAGGTGTGCCACCATGCCTGGCTGCACACAGCACTGGAGATGAGGATTTGAGAGGTGATTCCAGGAAGCACCACTAGGGGAGTGGGGCAGTGAGTAGAGGAGGGAGGGTAGCCAATCCTGGGTTCCTTGTCAACTCCATCACCACTCTGGGTGGCTGAGCCTCGATGCTTTCGGGAAGATCTGGGAGCCAGTGAAGGACACAGACATACACAAGCATACACAAGGGGCAAGGAAACTGGGGTATTGCCACACCAATTCTCTCAGTTACGGGTTGGAGGCTGTGTGGCCCTTTAGGCCGGCTATGGGGTGGCCACAGTGAACCCACAGGTACAGATGCAGGGCCTGGCAGCTGGAGTTGGACAGATGTGCACTGAATGGTGAGGGTGAAGAGATGTGGGAGGCACCAACTGCATTTGCAGCCCCTTTCTGTCCACATGGGCTGGGTATTATAGCTGCAGCCAGGGTGCTTTGCAGAGAAACTACACCTGCCTTGTAGCAATTAGCTTTTGCTATGTAACAGACCATCCCCAAATTAGTGCTTGAAATAACCACTTTTTTAGCTTACAATCCAGTGGGTGGGCAATTTGAGCTAGGCTGAGCTGGACGGTCTGGTCTCAGCTGGGCTTACTTGTGTATCTGTGGTCAGCTGGCAGGAGGGCTGGGGGCTGCTGGTCTGAGATGGCCTCTGTGAGACCATCGATTTCTGCTCCACATGATCTCTCATCCTCCTGCAGGCCAGCTGGGGCGTGTTCTCATGGTGGCAAGGGAACTCCAAGAGAATGAGCATAGAGCATGGGCAGGCAAGGGCTCTGGAGGGCTGGGCTTGGACTGGCACATCACTTCCGTCACGTTCTATTGGTCAGAGCAAGTCACCAGGCCAGCTCAGCTCAGGGGTGGAGAAAGAGAGTCCACCTTTTGATGGGAGCGGCTACCCAGTCGTATATAGGAGGAGAGATACAGGAAGAGGAACACTCATAGCCAGTTTTGCAAATAATCTACCACATGCCCATGTCCTTAGGCATCTTGTGATCTGGTGGACAATCAAAACCAGTGTTTGTTCTACTATTTTAGACATAGCAGGAGTCAGAAGCTGTGTGACTCAAGCGTGGGAAAGTCTCTGTCCTACAATATCTCTTTCACCAATGCTTTCTGTTAGACCTTGTCCTTTCCTTTGGTCATCTTTAAGAAAGCAATTGTTTCTGAGGGGGGGACACATTATGTCTCTACTTACTGAGCAGTGATTCCATGTGGGCAGAGAGAGCAGAAAAGACCCGAGTTCAAGTTAAGTTGGGTCAAGGACATATCACTTGTATTTTAGTAGGTGTGTGTGTGTGTGTGTGTGTGTGTGTGTGTGTGTGTGTGCTGGAGATGGAACCCAGGGCCTCATATATGCTAGGCAAGCGCTACTTCAATAGTAAGACATCAAATCCACAGTGAGTGTAATGGACGCCCCTCCTTCTGAGCCAGGGAGCAGAGACATTCATGGAACATCTCTACCTGGGAAGCCCAGTGTGCACTAAGCATTCAGGGTTCCAATGTTCAAGGGCCAGGGCTGGTCTGCGTGAGGGGCCCTTGCCAGCGGTGCTCTTGTGGCATCTTGGAAGCCAGAGGGACCTTCTTCCTGGTTCTTGGTGCGATTGACTGGAAATCTTCAAATGGCCGGGTTCACAGTCATTACGAACGTTTCTATGGAGGCTTTTCCCTGCGAAGGGCTCTCATGGCCATTTGCTCCTCACGATGATCCCCATTTTACTAGTGGAGAAAGTGAGGCTCCTGGAAAGTTTGCCCAGGGCAGTGGAGGCAGGAAGGGGTGGAAACCGAATCTTTTGATTCTAAAGCCAATGCTCGACTGGCGTGGTGGTGCACGCTTGTAATCCCAGTACTTGGGAGGTTGAAAGGGGAAGATTGCAGGTTCATGGCCAGCCTCAGCTACTTAGTGAGGCCCTCTGCAACTTAGTGAGACCCTGTTTCAAAATAAAGAATAAAAACTAGGGCTGGGGGTGTAGCTCAGAGGTAGAACGCCCCTGGGTTCCATCCCAAGTACCATGGACACACAAAAAAATTCAGTGTTCTTAGCATAAAACCTCATTATTAATCCAGAATCTGCTCAAATATTGCACTGAAAGGAAATTATTTTAGCCAGGTGTGGTGGCGCATGCCTGTAATCCTAGTACTTGGGAGGCTGAGACAGGAGGATCACAGGTTCAAGGCCATCTTCAGCAATGTAGGGAGACCCTCAGCAACTTAGCAAGACCCTGTTTCAAAATAAAAAATAAAAAGGGCTGAGGGTGTAGATCAGAGGTAGAATACCCCTGGGTTCAATCTCTAGTATGAGAGAGAGAGAGAGAGAGAGAAAGAGAGAGAGAGACAGAGAGAGAGAGAGAGAGAGAGAGACAGGAAATTATTTTGAGATTTGAGAATTGTCATCCTTCAAAATATTATGTACTTTTAGAATTTTCCAGCTATGATTCTCAAGGAATCAATTCCAATTCCCCTTCCTTACATCCTCAGCAAGTGAAGTCTTTCCACACTTTCCAGCCCACACAGCCCTCTCCTCCTCCCACAGCGCCACAGAATATGACTGATGTTCTAGCCTCTCCTTCCTCCACCACCGGTTCTGGGCGGTTGGTGCACAGGGGTGTCGGGAGCTTGGGAAACCATGGGTCAACAGGTGCATCTCCCTCTAGCTTCAGTCTCCCCAGATGAGTTGTTGGGAGAGAATAACCCTAAAACCCATATCCACCTACTGTGCAGCACAAAGTATATTTCGAAGAGTCGTGCTTTTTTTTATCTTTTCACTTGATGTGGAGAAATTCTTGTTTGTAGCTACGGCTTCCAGGGACAGCTCTGGACCTTCTAGAGGTGACTTGGTCCCCCTGGCAGACGGTGGGGGTATTTGCTGAAACATAGCCCTGATTATCTGACTGCCATCTGGCCCAGGATGACGGGCTACACCATTGTTTCTCTTATCCATGACAGACAACTTTCCTTCTCTGTATGTCACTGCTAGATCACACCCCCCTTGAAGCTCTTGTAGTGATAACAGCAAGTGCCTACTATGTGCAGGAGTGGGGCTGGGATGAGGGTCAGACAAGTGAGGCGCCTACTGTACTTAATTTAAGGAGGCGTTCCGGTGCCCACCTGTCAGGCAGGGCCCGAGAGTGAGTACCTCGTCCTTTGTGAGCACAGTTGTCACCCTAGTTCTGTGTGTGTGTGTGTGTGTGTGTGTGTGTGTGTGCGTGTGTGCGTGTGTGTGTGTTACTGGGAATTGAATCCAGGGGCACTCTACCTCTGAGCTACACCCCCAGACCTTTAAAAATTTTTTTTTTGTTTTGGCTGGGAATGGTGGCGCACGCTTGTAACCCCAGTAGAGGCTGAGACAGGAGGATTGCAGGTTCACAGCTAGCCCCGACAATTTGTGAAACCCTCTGCAATTTAGTGAGACCCTGTTTCAAAATAATGAATAAAAATAGGGCTGGGGGTATAGCTTAGATGTAGAATGCCCTTGGGTTCAATCCCCAGTACCACAAAAAAAATTTTCTTGAAACAGGGTCTTGCTAGGTTGCTGAGGCTGGCTTCAAACCTGTGTTCCGCCTGTCTCAGCCTCCCAAGTACTGGGATTACAGGTGTCCTCCTGGCCCACCCTAGTTCTTTTTTTTTTTTTTATGTGGTACTAGGGATTGAACCTAGGGGCATTCTACCTCTGAGCTACTCCCCCAGTCCTATTTTATTTTTTATTTTGAAACAGGGTCAGCCAGGCATCGGGGCACATGCTTGTAATCCCAGTACTTGGGAGGCTGAGACAGGAGGATCACAGGTTCACGGCCAGCCTCAGCTACTTAGTGAGACCCTGTTTCAAGATAAAGAATAAAAAATAGGGCTGGGGGTATAGCTTGGAGGTAGAAGGTCCCTAGGTTCAATCCCCAGTACTGAAAAAAAAAAAAAAAAGAAACAGGGTCTAAGTTGTGGAGGGCCTCACTAAATTGCTGAGGCTGGCTGCAAACCTGTGATCCTCCTGTCTCAGCCTCTCAAGTACTGGAATTACAGGCACATGCCACCATGCCCAGCTTCCCCCCAGCCCTTTTTAAATTTTTTATCTTGAAACAGGCCCTCTCTAGGTTGCCGAGAATCTTGCTGCATTGCTGAGGCTGGCTTTGAACCTGCAATCCTCCTATCTCAGCCTCCCAAGAACTGGGATTACAGGCATGCTCCTAGCCTACTCTAGTTCTTTATACATGTTTTCTCATATAATCCTTGTTAACAGCCTCACTTTACAGATGGGCAAAACCTGAAGCCCAGGGTGGTTAAGACATTTGCCCAAGGTGGCACAGCTGTTTCCACATACGACTAGGAGACACTGACATTATCTCATTTGGTTTGACAACAGCCCTGAGGAGTAATTGGTCCTATATCCTATTGATTCATGAGAGCCTATTGCTAAATTGTCAAGCATAATTTCATGAGTCAGTTGTTAAACACAGCCATTATTAAATATGAAATCATACAAATGTACAATTAATTAGATCAATTACACTAAAAGCAAATGTAATAATTACCCCAAACTCTAATTCTGTTTCTCCCATGCTCCCCGTCCAAGGCCAGGGCAGGGTAGCTGCTACTTTGGAGCAGAAATCCCTTCTCTGTAGGGTGGGAAGAGGCAGCTCCTCCCTGTCCCGGCCGGAAACCACTTCTTCCGGTCATTCTCCAGGGCGGATGCAGTGGAGGAAACAGCCACTGAGGCCACAAGGAAGAAAAACACCCGCTTCCCATGCGCCCGGCACGGGCAACAGAAAGCTCCAGATTGAGCTGTCCCTGGGCTTCTTGGTGGAGGTGTGTGACAGGGCCTCCATAGCCACTGGCCCAGAGCGGCCTGACAGGAGAGGCTTTGCTCTGGGAGGCTGCGGGTCCACGAGAGCGAGTGCAGCCTTGGGCACCAGACAGGCCTGGGTTTGACTCTTGGCCTCTCTCTGTCTCTTATAAGGTGGGTGGCCTTGGTCAAGGCATTTAACTTCTCTGAGCCTCAACTTTCCTATCTGTAAAATGGAAGAACACCCACCTTAAAGGCTCTTAAGGAGTTGTGGTATAAAAATAATAAAGAAACCGGGCATGGTGGCGCATGCCTGTAATCTCAGTCTTTGGGAGCCTAAGACAGGAGGATTGCAGGTTCAAGACCAGCCTCAGCAATTTAGCAAGACTCTTAGCATCCTAGTGAGACCCTTTTTTAAAGCAAAAAAAAGGGGGGCTGGGGGTGTAGCTTGAAGGTAGAAGCCCCCTGGGTTCAATCCCCAGTACCATAAATAAATAAATAAATACACAAATACATAAATAAATATAAAAAAGAAAAAAGAAAACACATGAAGCATTCTGAGGCATACATGGTGGAAGACTGGGATCAATGTGAAATGAATGGACACCATTGGCAGCTGTTGCCAGGCTGTGAGCTAGGCGAGGAGGGTTCCCGCGTGGGAGAGCCAGGGCACACCAAGGCGCACACAGAGTCTCCAGGACTCTGTGTAGAGGCAGAGAAACGAATGCCTAGGGCGGTGCTGGCAGATGTGGTGGTGCTGTGGTTATGGTGGTGGTAGGGGGGAGGCAGGGCATGCAGGGGCCGGGTCCTAACTTGCCCCATACAGGCGCTCGCTGAACAAGTGTTTCCTGAGACCTACTATGTGCATGTGAATATTATGGGGACTGCAACTATGAATAAAATCCAGCTTCTTCCCTCTCAGAGATAACACTAGCCAGCATGGAAAGTGAAATGATAATATAATCAAGAAAGCGCGTAGAGGTGGAGGTAGAAGAAACAGAGCGAGGAATGTATCCTTTGACTACCAGAGGCGGGCAGGCGGGCAGGAAGGGCCTTTTCTTCAGACTGGCCTGAGAGACCTGCCTGTGAGGGGCTTCCGGAGGCCTGCAACTCTTCCCCACCTTGTTTTAGCAAAGGGAAGGAGTGGAGTGGCGGGCGGGGTTGCCTTCTGCACCCCAAAGAAGCTCCCAGTGCCTCTGCTCTTCCCTGTCCCCGTCACAGCGTCACAGCGGGCTGTGCCTGCCCAGGAGCACCGCCACACCTGTCCCAGCTGGGGCTCCAGCCTCACAGAGTGGCCCCAATCACACCCACAGGCGTGCTGTGGGCATGGAGAGAGCCAGGGAGTGTAGACGCTCACTTCAATCCTTTCCGGGGTGAGGAACTGGCCTTTGTCACGTGTCCACACAACTGCCCTGGGCTCCTCTCAGGTGAGTCAGTTGACCTTTCTGGGCTGAGGAAACAGTTTCAGGAAGAGTTTGGAGGTAGTATAAGACTGGTGAGGCAGAAAATGAGGCCCTCCCTTACCCCCCACTGCCTGCTGGGCCTCTTAGAGGCGGGGCATATGGCTCCCAGCCTGCCCTTGGGGACCCAAGTTTCTCCTGAGCCGTGTCTGCAGTGCGAGCCGAGGCAGGGCTCCCCGAGATGCATGGGGTGTGGCGAGTGTTGGCGTTTGGGGGCCATGGGCCCTTGGCAGTTGTGTCATTGGGCTTTACCGAGAGACACCATTTCTCCCACTCAGAAATCATTAATCCATGATAAGCATTAAAAAGACATGAGGATACACTACTCAACCCTATCCCACGGCCACATGGCCTTCCTTGCAAAGGGACCTATTTTTAACATAAGGGGAGGTAGAAAGGGCGGACGAGATGCCAGGCTCCTTTCATAGGGTCAGATGCAGGGCTAACCAGTATGACCCCCCTTCTCGTAATTTACCACACTGCTCCCTGAGGGGCCTCTCCTCACGCAGGTGAGGGTATGCTTCCCCCACGTGCATTTCATAGTCCACATTACTCTTGGAGACAGGAACTCATTTTGAAAGAAATGGGCTGAACCCCATTCTGCTCCTTATTGGGGGGTGGGGTGGGAAGGACATAATAATTATGCCAAGTGTAGACTCTGAAGTTAGAAAACCTGAGGTTCAGTCCTGACGTTCCCTGCACCTTGTGGGACTTTGGGGGAAGGCACTCTTGAAGCCTCAGTATTTTTCCCTGTGAAGTGGCTATACTAGTGTGTGTCCTCATGGAGAGGCTATATGAATTAAATGAGCTCATGTTCTGGGGACAGCAAGCTGGAGAGGGGAGCTGAGCGGGGGGGGGGGACTTATCAGCACTTTTTTTTTTTGGTACCAGAGATTGAACCCAGGGGTGCTCTACCACTGAGCAACATCACTAGCCTTTTAGTTTTTTTTTTTTTTAATTTTAAGATGTCATCTCGCTAAGTGGCCAAGTCTGGCCTCAAACTTGAAATCCTCCTGCCTCGGCCTCCCAGGTAGCTGGGATTATAGGCATTTGCCACCATGCCTGGCTTCTGGGCACTTCTTGCTGAGCAACACTGGGAAAAATCAAACCTTCTGAGCTGCAGGTTTGTTGGTGTGTCCTGTGGGAATCACATGCCTGACACGTGTTACAGAACTGCTGAGCTCAGGGAGAATCGAATGAGACCTCAGAACTGTGCAAGGCTATGAGGAGCACATAGAACATGCTCAATAAGCCGGGCGTGGTGGCGCACGCTTGTAATCCCAGTACTTTGGGAGGCGGAGACCAGAGGATCCGGGTTCGCAGCCAGCCTCAGCTCTCAATCTCTCTCCTTAGTGAGGCCCTCCGCAACTTTGTGAGACCTGGTTTCAAAATAAAGTATAAAAAATAGGGCCGGGGGTGTAGCGCGGAGGTAGAACACCCCTGGGTTCAATCCCCGGTACCGCAAAAAAAAAAAAAAAAAAAAAAAAAGAACATGCTCAATAAGTGCTAGCTGTCGTGGTGAATGTGCCGGCTGTGGCTAGGGGCAGGGGGTAAGGACAGAGAGGAGGAGGCCATCCTTTGCCCACCTGGCTCACTCGGCGTTGGCAGCGGGCCTGGGTGACGACTGGCCCTCGAGGCCAGGCAGGTTCTGCTCCCCTGCTGATCCTGCTCCTTCACTGGCGTTAGCTGGGCCATCAGTCACACGGTGACCACCAGCCATGACAGAACCACACTCACTTTTCAGACTCCTTTGGTATGTTGCTTGAGCCCACTGGCTCTGGGATGGTGGGGCCACCTCCTTCCACAACCTGGCCACATTTTCATTCCTAACCTTCCTCGATACCCAAAGTGTTTGGGGCTTTCTTGTCTCCAGCAGAGCCTCAAATACCTCCCATCTCCTTGTTGGGGTGGTGGTTAGTTATGTATCTGTGAATCAGATATCAGTGGGTGACTGGCTGGAGTTGTCTGTTCAGCCCTTTTCCAAAAGTCCCCCGTGGCTGGTTTCAGTCCTCCCTGACCGCCCATCTTCTGGTCCATTAAGAATGGTGGACTGAGGTTAGTGACCAGCTCCTGTCTCCTGGGGACAAGTAGGAACTCGGGCTGCAGTGGACAGCCATGTCTGCGAGAGGCCACGGGGAAAACGGCCTGTCTGTATCGTTTGGGCTGCAGCAAAGCCTCCGGCCCTGGAGGTCTTTCACAAACAGGATAGAGTTTCATCTCTCTGGAATGTTCTAGGGCAGCGAGGCCTATGCCATCCATCTCTCGCAGATGAAGCTAGCCTCCCATGAAGGGCCAGGCCCCACTTCTGAGCTCCACAGCCCTCTGCAAAGCCCACAGAATGCAGAGTGCCGCTTGTGACCTTGGCTGCCTTGAAGGAGTTCCTCTCTCAACTACATGTTTTATGTCTTATGTTCTCTTGGAGACAAGGACCCATCCCGTGCTGTCCACACATCATTCACCAGTGCTGGGCCTTCCAAGGCATCCATGAGGCCATACAGCAGTTAGATGGCCACCACTCAGAGTAAAGCAGAGCTCTGGAGGAAGGGTCTCAGGACTGGTAGGTTCTGAGGAAGTCACTAGAGCCCAGGGTTGGGTGTAGCCTAAGCATGGCTGCATGGTGCGGTGGGAAGGGGGTGCAGTGCTGGGGGCAGCCAGAGATCTTCCGCTCAGCCTGGGTGGAGGGGCTGGGTGGAAAGGAGAGTAAGACAGGCAACCTCAGAGCTTTGTTGAAACCCATCCCTGGAATCCTCGAGACGCCCCTGTCTTCTCTCAGGGTGGCATCATACTGGCAGCCTCTGCTGACCTCCACAGGTGGGAGGAGTGCGGGGGAGGTGTGAATGACACGTGGCTTCAGGAGAGTTGGGGACTTGGGTGGGTGGGACCAGAGGATGCACCCCTGACCAGGAGTGGCGGGGGGACCCAGGGTGCTCAGAATGCCACAGGCCATAGAACTTCCTGCTGGTCTGGGGAGGTGGCAGGGCCCTGTGTCCTTAAGGAGAAATTAAGCCCTAGAATTGGCACATGGTAGGTGCAGAGTCACTCCGGGACTTTTACAGAGTTATAATCAGGTGAACCTGGGCTGACTGTGGGTCAGAATAGGGAATGAATACCAGTAATAACAACCATGGGCGGTTTCTCAATCGTGCGGCGTTTCATTTCACAAAAGGCTTTCCCATCTATTAGATTGGGACAGGGAGAGGATTGAGGAATTTCAGTTGCCTCTGCCCCCAAAGACTCCCCTAAAGCCCCTAGCCTCGGCCTTCCCATCTTCTCCCGATTCCTAGAGAGTTTGTATTGGATTCAGCTTCAGAGCAGGGTAATGGGAGGAGACCCGGCTGCGGAAGGGTGAACCTCCCAGCAGCCCCTCTCCCTCTCCTTTGGTCCTGTCCCCCTCCCTTCCCCAGACACGGGCCCCCACACCTAGCTTACCAAGGTTTCCGGGAAGGCAAGGAGAAAGGAACTTCTCTTCCTGAGTCTCCCAGAAGGGAAGGGCTCTGGGACAGGAGGGGACCAGAGATTCTGGTACCTTGTTGGCATCGCAGTAACACATTTCTTTCCTTACCTGTCCTACCTGCTAGGTCTGCCCCTGGCTTTCCATCTTGCTCTGCCAATGGCTCTGTGGGTCCGTCTGCCAGGTAAGGCAAAGGTCAGTACCTGTCTCCCACACCAACCGGGTCTCAGTCTCGGTCCTGCCAAATGGCACAGATGGCAGCCTCAGTCCTGGCCTGGGTAAGCACTGAGATATTTCTCCACAAGCTCACCAGTCTCCCCAACCTGGGGATTCAGAGACTCCAGCCAACGCCTGTCGCCTGTCCTGGGCTGGCCAGGGATGTAACAGAGAAAGAAGAAAGGGGTTCAGCATCCCAGAAGAAAAACGCTTTTGACAAAGAATGCAGAGGCATGTACCAAACAGCAAGACTGGCTGGCCATGGGGGAAGGCTGCTGCCATGGAGGGACCGATGCAGTGGGCCTGGGCGGAATGCTGTGATCTTAAGAGTGTAAGACAAGGCTGAGGATGTGGATGTGTTTTACATAATTGGTAGGCTCCCCTAGAATCTTCAGGCTGGGATAGTCAAGTGTGAATTAGATGGCTCCACCTGTTTAACAAATGTGATATGACAGCCCAAATTTAGGAGACATTGTCCTTTAGCTGTCACAAAAAGAAGAGTATGAGATGAGCCGGGTGTGGTGGCACATGCCTGTAATCCCAGGCATGTACTTGGGAGGCTGGGACAAGAGGATCACAGGTTTGAGGACAGCCTCAGCAACTTAGTGAGACTCTCAGCAACCTAGTGAGTCCCTGTTTCAAAATGAAAAATAAAAAAAGGGCTAGGGGAGCCGGGCATGGTGGCGCATGCTTGTAATCCCAGTACTTTGGGAGGTAGAGACCGGAGTATCCGGGTTCGCGGCCAGCCTCAGCTCTCTCTCTCTCTCTCCCTGTCTCTCTCTCTACTTAGTGAGGCCCTCTGCAACTTCGTGAGACCCGTTTCAAAATAAAGTATAAAAAATAGGGCCGGAGGTGTAGCGCGGAGGTAGAACGC